>SJYC01117969.1:0-10444 GCA_006408675.1 Madoqua kirkii | reverse complement strand
GGTAAGAAGCTGTGTGCCCCAGAGTAGTTGGGATCTTTACTGTCCATCCTGGCAGCTGCTAGTCACGTGTGATTATCTAAATATCAATTAATCCAATATTAATTTAATTTAATTTAATTAATTTAATTTAAATATAAATTAATCTAATCTTAGTTTCTCCACCATACCAGCCACATTTCAAATACTCAATGGTTACATATAGCTAGTGTCTACCATGTTAGACAACACAGATTAAGAATATCTCCATCCCTGGAGGAGTCTTTTTGGGCACCCCTGCCTTAGGCTGAAGGGACAGCATGGGGCAAGGCTCTGAGTTGGAAAATAAATGAGCTTATAAGCCAAATAGATGAAAAGCTGGCTGTAAGGGTAGAGTCTGCCACCGTGTGCCCACTGGACACGTAGCTCATGCACGTCCTCACAAGGTATTTGTGTTACAGACAGCATGAGGCTGCAATATTCCACGTGTCCTGCCAGAGGACAGTGGCATCAGATGAGACTGGACAAGCTGACAGGGGTCAGGTCACACGGGGCCTTTCTGACCCCTCTACTGCTGCTAAGTCGCTTCAGTCGTGTCCGACTCTGTGTGACCCCACAGACGGCAGCCCGCCAGGCTCCCCAGTCCCTGGGATTCTCCAGGCAAGAACACTGGAGTGGGTTGCCATTTCCTTCTCCAATTCATGAAAGTGAAAAGTGAAAGTGAAGTCGTTCAGTCGTGTCCGACTCTTAGCGACCCCATGGACTGCAGCCTACCGGGCTCCTCCGGGCTCCTCCGTCCGGGCTCCTCCGGGCTCCTCCGTCCGGGCTCCTCCGGGCTCCTCCTCCGGGCTCCTCCGTCCAGGGGATTTTCCAGGAGTGGGGTGCCACTGCCTTCTCCTCTAAAGGAGTTTATATTTCATTTGAAGTGAAACGGAACTTGCCTATAACTTATTTTGCATTGTGAATACTTATGAGAGGTCTAAAAAGAAGCAGATTTGTGGTTAGCTGATACATTTGTTAGAAATCCAAACTATCACAAAGGCTTCAGGTAACCGGCAGTCTGTTTCTTAGTTTATGTAAATGCCGGCTGCTGTTGTGACCAGAGCTGCTCCAGGTCTTTGCTCACAGCTCTCCAACCCCCACCTTTGGCAGGGGTTCACCCAAATCTTTAAGTTAAAGTGTCCATAGATAAGAAAGGAAGCTACAGACAAAAAAACCAGATGGAACCAGCTGGGACCAAGATGGCAATGAATCTGACCTCCAATAGACCTGAGTCTCATTATACTTTGATTTTACTACATTAGCATATTAAATGACATACCTACCAGTGTGACCGGGTGGCGCAGAGGTGAAGAATCTGTCTGCCGAGGCAGGAGATGCAAGAGATGCCGGTTCAATCGCTGGGTTGGGAAGATCCTCTGGAGGAGGAAATGGCAACCCACTCCAGTATTCTTGCCTGGGGAATCCCAGACAGAGGCGCCTGGGGGGATACAGCAGCACCAGTGGCCATGATGGAACACTAAGGATCAAAAAAGGATTTAAAAAAAAGGTGGGGTGCACCTGACTCCCTGAGAGAAAGCCGTTCCTGGTAGATTAATTCATATGCTTCCCCATCATTAGCCTCACTCGTTCTCCTTTTATTCTTTAAAATGAAATCTCTCTCGCCAGGTGGGTGAGAAGTTGACCTGTGAACTTAGTTCACCTTTCTCCCTTCTTTGATCACTGAATAAAGCTTGTGCTGCATCCATCTCAGCTTCGATTACTATTTGGCTGCTCAAACCCCGAAAGGAAAACGAACTCTCCCCTGCCAAAGCAGAGAGCTTCAGCCAGGCTAGGGCCCGAGCAGGGTCCACAGGACTTAATTCAGCGACACTATGGCGACTCTACAGTCATCAGGAGCCCAGGCTATCGGTTGAGGCTTCCGCCTCATTGTCCAGAATGTCTGCTTTGGACCAGCTATTACATCTGCTTCCCAGCCACATGCAACAGAAAAGGGGAGATGGAGAGCTGTTGCCCCTCATATCCAGGGAAAGCTCACTGCCAAATCTGTAACTTCATTATGTCTGCAAAAACCCTTTTCCCAATGAGGTCATTCACAGTTATGGGGCTGAGGGCTTGGACACCTGCTTGATGTACATCCCATTGGCCAATACTTTGTCATACGACCACACCTACCTTGTGAGGAGGGCTGGGATCCAGAATGTCTGCTTTGGACCAGCTATTACATCTGCTTCCCAGCCACATGCAACAGAAAAGGGGAGATGGAGAGCTGTTGCCCCTCATATCCAGGGAAAGCTCACTGCCAAATCTGTAACTTCATTATGTTTGCAAAAACCCTTTTCCCAATGAGGTCATTCACAGTTATGGGGCTGAGGGCTTGGACACCTGCTTGATGTACATCCCATTGGCCAATACTTTGTCATACGACCACACCTACCTTGTGAGGAGGGCTGGGAAATATATGACCACACTTACTTTGCAAGGGAGGCTAGGAAATATAATCTTTCTTCTGGGGAGCATGTGCTCAGCTAAAGAGTTCTGTTACTGTGGAAGAAGCAGAGATAAGATGTGAACAGACAGCAACTATCGGTCCCCAGCATTGTGAAACAGGAGGGAAGTGGGCAGGACACAATGTTTAAAAGAATGACAAAGGCTGGTTAGAACTGACTAGGTCCAAGATGGTAGAAGATCTGACTTCTGGTAGACCTTAAGCCTCATTGTACACTCATTTAATGCATTAGCATGCTAAATGACACACCCATAGGGTCATGACAATTCTGAGGCTGTGAGCATTAAAAGCCCCAAATCGGGTAGTGGCTCAGTTCCTGGAAATTTCCTCCTTATTAGACTTTGAAATTACCCAGCCCATAAAAACTAACCACCCTATATTTAAGGGCCTGTGCCTTCTGAGCTGACCCAGACTCTGTCCATAGACTGTGTGCCTCTCAAGGCCCTTCTTGCCTATTGAGATGGACCGCGTTCTATCTACAGAATGTGTACCTCTCTAAATAAATCCACTTCTTATCACTTTGATTCTCACTGAATTCTTTCTATGATGAAACATAAAGAACTTGAACTTCATTAAGTCCCGAGACCAGATGTGTCATCTCAATTCAGACAGTGGGTTCGAGTTCCACTCCGGGTTGTACAGTTTCAGTTGTACACACATAGGCATTTCCCCCTAGACGATGAGCTCCTTGGGGAGAGGGAGCCAGTTTACCTTCAATCCCCAGCATTTAGCACGTAACAGCCCATCGGTGGTTACCCACGTAACCAGCCTGTCATTCTTTTAAACGTTGTGTCCTGCCCACTTCCCTCCTGTTTCACAACGATGCCAGGGACCGATAGTTGCTGCCTGTTCACATCTTATCTCTGCTTCTTCCATAGTAACAGAACTCTCCTTTAGCTGAGCACATGCTCCCCGGAAGAAGGATTATATTTCCTAGCCTCCCTTGCAAAGTGAGTGTGGTCATATATTTCCCAGCCCTCCTCACAAGGCAGGTGTGGTCATATGACAAAGTACAATAACAACCTTGCCTGCTTGATTTTAAGGTTGTTTCCTAATTTCAGCATCTTTTCCAGAAAGATTTATTTTCTTGAAGCCACACCGTCTTTTCCCCTCTACTTGTTGGAAGTATGAGGGGACGTTTCTCTAGTCTTCACCTTGAGAATCTGATGTGCTTCAGGAAATAAACAAAAGAATAGACGTCCTCCCCTATAAGCACCCCCTTCCCTCCCCTGCCCATTGCCTTTGGAATTTTCAACTCTCAAATTAGCCCACTCTGAGCCTCCAACAATTTGTCACTTACGTTTGCAATGCTCCCACCGCTACCGGCTCCAGCTGTGGACTTGTGCTTCTGGTAGATTGTGGTTCTCTGTATTTTCTTGTCCCTCCAATTTTCATGGTGATGGCTGCCTTGTGACCTCAGTTTTCTGAGGGATCTAGGAAGAGGTGTTGATTTTCAGGTCAACTTTTCTCTTTTTGAGATGAGGATTTGAGAAGTGGATGGATTGCTAAGGGGAAATGAAGAGAGAGTGGCATCGAGGTGAGGCAGGAAGCACAGGCAACGAAGAGGCTTGAAAGCCAGGAGCCCCACCGTCCTGTAACCATTGCATTTCTTCTGTCTGGCCAGGGATTCATCCAGCTGACCACCCAATATCTGCTGCTGCTTCAATCTCCAAAGCAGTGTTTTTCAACTCTGACTGTTCGTTAGAATCAGCTGGGGAGTTTGTATAACTCCCTGCACCTAGGTCCTCCCTAATTAGAAGCACATTAGGTGGATCTAATGTGCTTCTAGGAGGTTAGGGGAGTTCCCTGGGTTGGGAAGATCCCCTGAAGAAGGGAATTGCAGCCCACTCCAGTATTCTTGTCTGGAGAATTCCATGCACAAGTAGTCCACAGTTTCACAAAGAGTCGGACACAACTGAGTGACTAACACTCACTTTAGGTGGCTCTAACATGCAATTGGTGCTGAGAACCAGTGCTTAGATTCTCGTTACTCGAAGAGTGGTCCACAGACCAGCAGTGTGGGTATCGCCTGTTGGTTTGTTAGAGAGGCAGCATCTTGGGAGCTGCTCTAGGCTGGTGTGTGTGGGTGCTCAGTGGCTCAGTCCTGTCCAACTCTCAGCGACCCCAGGGACTGCAGCCCACAGGCTCCTCCGTCCATGGGATTCTCCAAGCAAGAATACTGGAATGAATTGCCATGCCCTCCTCCAGGGCATCTTCCCAACCTAGGGACTGAACCCACGTTTCCTGCATCTCCTGTGCTGGCAGGTGGAATTTTTACCACGGAGCCAGCTGGGAAGCCCCGTCCCAAAGCTACTGAATCAGAATTTGCATTTTAACAAGATCCTGGTGGGATTTGCATGCATATCAAAGTTTGAGAAGAAATGATGAGGTAATCCTCCTATACCTCCACTTCCAGTTGTCCTCATGAAGCAGCCAGCTCCCTGGGAAGTGCCATGTGAACTGGGCATCCTACTGACCACGCAGAGCACTGGAGAAGTCCAAAGCACCTGGGATAAATGGTGTGCCTGCTGTAATTCCCCAAGGCTAATATATCTGAAATGGACAGAATTAGATCTTCCAGCTGAGGGAGGTGCTTGGGCCCTTTAATCTGAAACACCAATGCTGGGTTCACTAACTTCTGGGCCCACCAGGCAAATCACTGTTATTGAATATGTTATAGTTGAAGAGCTGGGGTTAGCTTGGAGGCTGGGGTTGGAAGGAGGCTAAAGAGACAGCAAAAAAGAAAATAAAGCAAGAGTTAAAGCGGAATGAGCACTGGGGTAAGGAGGTGAGGGAAGGAAGACTAGAGGTCGCCCATTTGGGTGGGGGTGGGGGTGGTGAGGAGCATGGCAGCGAGGCTGGTGGACTCAGACAGGAATGCCTAGGGGTGGTTGACTAAAGAAAAGACGTGCAGCAGACCATGCCAAATCCTGCCTCCCCTGAGCCACAGAGATGCAGTCCTTCAGCCCTGCTTGCTTCCATAAGCCCTCATGTCCTTCCCTACAAGAGCTCGGCACTTTGTGAAATAAAATAACAACAGGCATGTGTTTGGCACTTTATTGCTCAGCAGGACTGGGCATACTAGGCACGATGGGGAGGGGCTAAGAGCTTGGACTTTGGAGCCACGTGGCCTGATTCCACCCTCAACTCTGCTACTTACTACCTGATGATGTTGGGTGAGTCAGCCGACCTCCCTGAGGACGCTTCCTTGTTCACAAAACACGGACAATACTGGTAACCCCTTCATGAGGGTAAACACAGAATGGATGTGAAGCACAGAGTGCCCTGCCTGGCAGAGGTGCATGTCCACACGCACACACACATATATGGCATACTATTCAATGTAGTATGTGGGTATAGCAAACAATATAAACAAGGAGTTGGCACCTGATTCTTCTGACTCCCATCTGAGGATTGCCCACCATCTCATACCACCTTTCTAGGTTCCTTCAAGAGTGCTAAATGAGACTGAGAACACTTAAAATGATATTTTAACCAAATCATTGTGGAGACCTTATTCAGATTCTGTTTGAACAAACAGTGGATACAGAGACATATTTGATACAAGTGGGAATATTGGAAAATGGGTTTGATGTTAGATATTAAGGAATTAATCTTAATTGTGTTACGTGTGATAAAGCATATATCAAAAAAAGGGGAAAAAAGTCCTTAGAGGTTGGATTAGATTCATATAGGGCTTCCCTGGTGGCTCAGATTGTAAAGAATCCACCTACAATGCAGGAGACCAGGGTTCAGTCCCTGGGTTGGGAAGATACCCTGGAGAAGGAATGGCTACACCCTCCAGTATGTTGCCTGGGAAATCCCATGGACGGAGGAGCCTGGCGGGTTACAGTCCAAGGGGTCCCAAAGAGTTGGACAGGACTGAGCAACTAACACCTTCACTTTTGATTCATATTGAGGTATTAGATCAAGCCATATAATATTACCAATATATGACCATATAGTTTAAATATGAACAAAACTGGCCTTTGTCTGGCCCCTTGCTTTTCACCAGGACCAGCGCATAAAGCACAAGTAGGTTGCAGGGACTGAGTCGAATGTCTGGGATTTTCTTTTACCATATTTCTAAGGAACAAAAAGGATAGAAAGATAGATGAAACAAGTAAAAATATTAACAGTTGTGAAGCTGGGTGATGTTTGCAACTTTCTGTAATAATATTATTTTAAAGTTTTGTTTGATGCTTTTTGACTGTGTATCTATGACTACAATGGAAAGAAACCCAATTCAATCTTGCTGAAACAAAAGGAGGGATTTAACTGACCAATGGGCAGCATGGGGTCTGGAGGAAGATTGGATTCACTCCCTTGAATACTTTGAGGACCCTCTTTGGCTTTCTCTATTTCTTCTCTGTTTGCTTTGGCACATTCGGCGGGAAGGAACTTGTCCAGATAGTGAGGTAGAGGGCTGCCCTTACAAGCATATCCTTGGTTTTGTGATCAGAGAACAAGAGGCTCTCACCCGTGGGCAGGAATTTGAAAAGCCCCAGGAGAGCTGATTGGCTTAGTTTAAGTCATGTGCCCACTTCTTAGGCCAATCACCGTGGCTGTGAGGATCTATAATTGGCCTACTACCCTGGGTCACCTGACCACCTCTGTGGCAAGGACGGTAGTTTGGTAGTTTTCCGAAGACTTGGGAGGGATGAGGGGAGGGACAAGGGCTGAGCCGTCGGAAGCAACAGCTGCACTTATAAGGTTTCTTGTTATTTGCACTAGCTATTAGATTACAATCAGCCTTTGATCACAGATCGTGTCTTTTTCCTTTCCAGTGTGTTCCCCCCACCCCCAGTTTTTATTTTACGGTTTATGGAGCTGCTTGCAAGCCTTGTTGGAAAAAAAAAAAAATCAGCAGTTTCCATCTCTTCCTCCATTTCCCTTCTTCAGAGGAAACTAGTCTCAGCTCTCTCAACTGGTTCTTTGGCTTTACTTTCACATATCTGAATAACAACCTTATACTCCTACACTTGATGTTTCAGTCTTAGGCATTATCATTGATTACCACCTTGAGAGATGATTTGATATCTCTCACATACACCTACACTCCCCACCCCCACGGGTTCAATCCTTTTAATCTCCCCAAGTTCCGAATAAATTATATCAGCATCCTGTTGATTAGATCAACATTTAAATATTACATAATTAACATTATATGATTATGCCTATGAAAACAGTATCTAGTTAAGCCATAACTGTACTAGTCTTTGTTCTCCAATAATTTTTTCTTGTAGAATTTCATTCAGTCCTCAATTCTCTGATGATCTAATTTGCCTCTAAATGAATGCTCCCCTCATAGCTCAGTCGGTAAATAAACTGCCTGCAATGCAGGAGACTCAGGTTTGATCCCTGGGATGGGAAGATACCCTGGAGAAGGAAATGGCAACCCACTCTAGTAGTACTGCTTGGAGAATCCCATGGAGAAGGGAGCCTGCCAGGCTACAGTCTATGCGGTCGCAACAGTCGGACACAACTTATCAACTAAACCACCACAAATACACCCAGATTTATTATGTATTTCTCATCCTGGGATGTCCATTCAGCATCACCCTTGGGATCCCTTTCACCTCTTCCCACGTTGGAGTCCCTTTTACCTGCACAATGGTCTTCTCAACAACAATGAGAAAAACTACCTGTAAAACTGGATTAATAATAATCTTGAAATAAAGAAAATAATTAGTAGCCATTAAGACTAAATTCAGAGAAGGCAGTGGGAACCCACTCCAGTCCTCTTGCCTGGGAAATCCCATGGATGGAGGAGCCTGGAGGGCTGTAGTCCATGGGGTCGCTACTAGTCGGACACAACTGAGTGACTTCACTTTCACTTTTCCCTTTCATGCATTGGAGAAGGAAATGGCAACCCACTCCAGTGTCCTTGCCTGGAGAATCCTGGGGACGAGGGAGCCTGGTGGGCTGCAGTCTATGGGGTCGCACAGAGTCAGACACGACTGAAGTGACTTAGCAGCAGCAGCAGCAGCAGCAGCAGCAGCAGCAGCAAGACTAAATTAAGTAATGGTGAAACTTATCTATTCCTTGTTGGAATTTAAAACAAAGTAGTGAAAAAGACTCTAAAAATAGGAAGCAATTTCCTATTATTAGGCACATACATTTTGCTGAGTTTTCTTGGTCCCCAACCCTCTCCCCACCCCCCTGCCTTTTTTATTTTCCAGTATCCACTCAGGGTTGAAGTAAAAACTTGAAAGCATTTATGAGATGGCACATAACTCTGTATCTGTTTTGCATTGGCATTCCTGTAATGGCTTGAACTAGTGAAGAGTTAGAATGATAGGGCTGTTTCACTCTTTCAATAATTTTTCAGGACTGTCACATTAAAACGTTGGTGAAAAATTCCTTCTGGGTAGAGTCGGCCTCACCAGCAAATACCTTTGTTTAACAAGATTAACACATCAGTCTCAGCTTCAGACTTCACCACCACAACTTCAGGTTAAATTCATTTATTTTTATACATGTTATAAAACAGTTCCAAATAAGGTAGTAATGTGGTTGAAAATAACTTTAGAAGGACATGTAGATATGGAAATGTATATCAACTGTAGTCATTATTCAGAAAATAACAGATAGCTATTTCTTCAATGGTGTAAAGAAAGCACATAAAGCAAAGCATATAAAACATTTCTGGACTTTTGACCACAGTGTTTTAGGATCTGAAGGTATGTATTTTTATTGCCATGTAGGTTTACTGGTGTTTTCTAAATGCACTTGGCCTAATGTTTACAACACTGAAGAAGTAATTTTGGGGAAAGATACCCTAATAGTAGTTCTCAAAGTATGGTCTGGAACAGCCTCATCTGGGAATTTGTTGCTGCTGCTGCTAAGTCGCTTCAGTCATGTCCAACTCTGTGCGACCCCATGAACTGCAGCCTACCAGGCTCCTCCAGCCGTGGGATTTTCCAGGCAAGAGTACTGGAGTGGGGTGCCACTGGAATTTGTTAGAGGTGCAAATTCTCTCCCCACATCCATCCCATTTAATGAAAAGTTCAGGGAAGAAGAGATCTGTGTTTTAACAAGCCTTCTAGGGCAAAGTTTGAAAAGCATTGTCTTAGAAAAAAACATTGTATAAGTTAGGGCTCATATTGTTCTGCTGTTAGTAATAGAGAACTAAAATAACAGTAGTTTAAATACACTTTTTTTCCTCCCATAAAAAAATACTGAAGGTAGGTAGTATTGGCTGATTCAAGTGTCATACTTTCATTGTCTTTGATTATAACTTATATACTCATGGTTTTAAAATGGCTGCTAAAATTCCAGCTATTACAAACACATTCCAGACAGTAAGAAAAAGTAAGGGAGGTGGGAGGAAAGCAAGCTAAGTCAGCCACCTTTCAGTTGCATTCTCAGATGCCCCATGCAATGACTTCTGCCTTTTCTCCTTTGCCACCATTGATCGAAAGTGACTATACACTTCAGTTTAGTTGCTCAGTCTTGTCCAGTTCTTTGTGACTCCATGAACCGCAGCACACCAGGCCTCCCTGTCCATCACCAGCTCCCGGAGTCTACCCAAACCCATGTCAATCAAGGCAGTGATGCCATCCAGCCATCTCATCCTCTGTCGTCCTCTTCTCTTCCTGCCCTCAATCTTTCCGAGCATCAGGGTCTTTTCAAATGAGTCAGCTCTTCACATCAGGTGGCCAAAGTATTGAAGTTTCAGCTTGAACAGCAGTCCTTCCAATGAATACCCAGGACTGATCTCCTTTAGGATGGACTGGTTGGATCTCCTTGCAGTCCAAGGAACTCTCAAGAGTCTTCAACACTACAGTTCAAAAGTATCACTTCTTTGGTGCTCAGCTTTCTTTATAGTCCAACTCTCACATCCTTATATGACCACTGGAAAAACCATAGCCTTGACTAGATGGACAAAGTAATGTCTCTACTTTTTAAAATACTGTCGAGGTTGGTCATAACTTTGCTTCCAAGGAGTAAGCATCT
>SJYC01117968.1:0-25333 GCA_006408675.1 Madoqua kirkii | reverse complement strand
CATTACTTTGCCGACTAAGGTCCGTCTAGTCAAGGCTGTGGTTTTTCCAGTAGTCAGGTATGGATGTGAGAGTTGGACTGTGAAGAAAGCTGAGTGCCAAAGAATTGATGCTTTTGAACTGTGGTGTTGAAGAAGACTCTTGGGAGTCCTTTGGACTGCAAGGAGATCCAACCAGTCCATTCTGAAGATCAGCCCTGGGTGTTCTTTGGAAGGAATGATGCTAAAGCTGAAACTCCAGTATTTAGGCCACCTCATGCGAAGAGTTGACTCACTGGAAAAGACTCTGAGGCTGGGAGGGATTGGGGGCAGGAGGAGAAGGGGACGACAGAGGATGAGATGGCTGGATGGCATCACTGACTCGATGGACATGAGTTTGAGTGAACTCCAGGAGTTGGTGATAGACAGGGAGGCCTGGCGTGCTGCGATTCATGGGGTCACAAAGTGTCGGACACGACTGAGCAACTGAATGGAACTGAACTGAACTGAAAGACCAAAAAAAAGAGTAACTATTGTTCAGGCATCCAAAGTGGAGCTGGGTGGCCACTGTGGATATAATTTCAGACACTTTCCTAAACCACTGAGAATTTGAATCATCTCTGGATTATATTAAACTCAGCACACAGCCAACCTTTTTAAAATCAGTATCTGCCAGCAGCTGCGAGCTGCAAACTTGTAGCTACAAAGTTCCCTCCCTCTTTGCAACTACATAATCATTTCAGACCCTAACTAATCCTTGCTTAACAAACACTCACCTTCTTGCCAGTCCTAATTCATGACAATTTATTTAACCTTGTAGGGTTTTGCCTTTATAATCCTTCCCCATTTGCAGTCCAGGGCAACACAGGCACTTGTTTCTTGAATCTGTGTCTCCCTGGCTGCAGTCTTAACAACTCCCCCAATAAATGTCTCCTTACCTCAGTCAGGTCTCTGTTTCTGAAATTTTGGTTAACAAAAGGCTGGGAATTAATAATTGCCCAGAATTAAGTCACAGAAGCCAGGGAGAATGGATATGAGAAGGAACTAGCAGCCTTTAGATCCTTGCTGGAATGGAGTCAGTTATCAAAATGCAAACCTTGAGAATGATCCTATTTTGAAAGGGCTTTCACTAACCCTACCGCAAATGCCATCTTTGATTTGTTAGAAGACTGGTTGCGTCCTTGCTTGAGGCCAAAGTCTTTGCTTACCCTTGAGAATCAGACTAACCTTTTATTGGAATAAATAAATAAAATTTATTTCAAATAGGTTGGGGCTGTGTTGATATATACCAACTGGATGTCCTATACAATTTCTTGAGACAGTGTTTTGCAACATACATGAAAAACAATGAATTTTTAAAAATCAATCTTCAAGATTGTCACTTCTCTCTCAGAAATGAGGAAGTGACTCAAGGAAAGAAGATTTATGTATAAGACTGTTTATAACATTGTTATTTATGACAGAAGGGAAAAAGCAGTTTACAATCCAAATGTCCTACAATCAAGGAAGGACTGAGGGAATTATGGTATGACCATTAGGTAGCCATAAAGATGAAGCAGCCAGCAACATGGGTAGTGATTGAAAGTATATTGGCAGTGGGAAGAGATAGAGGATGTACAAGGAAATGGATAAGATTAGAAGGGCATTCAAGAGAACTATAATGGTTTTGTCAGGAAGTTAGAACTATGAATACTGTTTTGTATTGATTGATTTCTGTTTAATTTTCCTTTACTGCTCTATAGAAAATAGCAACATTAACAAAAAAAGGTGAAATAAATTTACCCATGTCATTGAGCATGCTTTTCTTCAGATTCTTTCCTGGCTATTTGTCCTCTGCATGACTTGGTCCAAACTGTTCCCAGGAAGGACCCTACATGAACGCCATACTCGAGGGCAGGTGAATAGTCTTTCTGGGGCTTTTAGGCATCCTCGTGGGCTGACACACTGATCATCTGTCTGTGAGACAAAGCTCAAGCTGTTTACTATGCATCATCATAGGAATTTTTTCCCAGTAGTAGGAATAAATTTGCAATCATCTACTTTCTCTTGCCAAGATTTCCTCATAATCAGTTTCATGAAACTAGAAGCCATTTGTCCTAGTTTAGATATAGATTTGTAGGCACAAAATGGGATTTTTAAAATATGGAACTGCTAATCTGAGCATCAAATAGCTTCTTTCCAAATACCTATGAAGAGAAATGAAAGACAAAGGAGAAAAGTAAAGATATACATATTTGAATGCAGAGTTCCAAAGAATAGCAAGGTGAGGTAAGAAAGCCTTCCTCAGTGATCGGTGCAAAGAAATAGAGGAAAACAATAGTACAGGAAAGACTAGAGATCTCTTCAAAAAAATGAGAGATATTAAGGGAAATTTTCATGCAAAGATGGGCACGATAAAAGATAGAAATCATATGGACTTAACAGAAGCAAAAGATATTAAGAAGAGGTGGCAAGAGTACACAGAAGAACTGTACAAAAAAGATCTTCATGACCCAGATAATCACTATGCTCAGATCTCTCACCTAGAGCCATCCTGGAATGCAAAGTCAAGTGGGCCTTAGGAAGCATCACTATAAACACAGCTAGTAGAGGTGATGGAATTCCAGTTGAGTTATTTCAAATCCTAAAAGATGATGCTGTGAAAGTGCTGCACCCCATATGCCAGCAAATTTGGAAAACTCAGCAGTGGCCACAGGACTGGAAAAGGTCCGTTTTCATTCCAATCTCAAAGAAAGGCAATCCCAAAGAATGCTCAAAATACCATACAATTGCACTCATCTCACACCCTAGCAATGTAATGCTCAAAATTCTCCAAGCTAGGCTTCAGCAGTACCGGGACCGTGAATTCCCAGATGTTGAAGGTGGATTTAGAAAAGGCAAAGGAACCAGAAAAGGCAGAGATCAAATTGTCAACATCCATTGGATCATTGAAAAAGCAAGAGAGTTCCAGAAAACATCTACTTCTGCTTTATTGACTACGCCAAAGCCTTTGACTGTGTGGATCACAACAAACTGGAAAATTCTTAGAGATGGGAATACCAGACCATCTGACCTGCCTCCTAAGAAATCTGTATGCAGGTCAAGAAGCAACAGTTAGAACCAGACATAGAACAACAGACTGGTTCCAAATCAGGAAAGGAGTACGTCAAGGCTGTATATTGTCACCCTGCTTATTTAACTTATATGCAGAGTACATCATGAGAAACGCTGGACTGGAAGAAACACAAGCTGGAATCAAGATTCCTGGGAGAAATATCAATAAGCTCAGATATGCAGATGACATCACCCTTATGGCAGAAAGTAAAGAAGAACTAAAGAGCCTCTTGAAAGTGAAAGAGGAGAGTGAAAAAGTTGGCTTAAAGCTCAACAATCAGAAAACTAAGATCACGGCATCCGGTCCCATCACTTCATGGCAAATAATGGAGAAAGAGTGAAAATGGTCAGAGACTTCATTTTGGGGGGCTCCAGAATCACTGCAGATGATGACTGCAGCCATGAAATTAAAAGACACTTGCTCCTTGGAAAAAGAGTTATGACCAACCTAGACAGCATATTAAAAGGCAGAAACATTACTTTATCAACGAAGGTTTTTCCAGTGGTTATGTATGGATGTGAAAGTTGGACTATAAAGAAAGCTGAGCACCAAAGAATTGATGCTTTTGAAATGTGGTGTTGGAGAAGACTCTTGAGAGTCCCTTGGACTGCAAGGAGATCCAATCAGTCCATCCTAAAGGAAATCAGTTCTGAATATTTATTGGAAGGACTGATGCTTAAGATGAAACTCCAATACTTTGGCCACCTGATGCAAAGAACTGACTCAATGGAGAAGACCCTGATGCTGGGAAAGACTGAAGGCAGAAAAAGAAGGGAGTGACAGAGGATGAGATGGTTGGGTGTCATTACTGACTCAATGGACATGAGTTTGAGTAAACTCAGGGAGCTGGTGATGGACAGGGAGGCCTGGTGTGCTGCAGTCCATGGGGTCACAGAGTCGGACACGACTGAGCAACTGAACTGAACGGAATCTGGAAATGAAGCCTAATGGGTTGTCCATGCCATGCTGTATACCCAGCCTGCCACTACCACTATCTAAAGCAGTCCAGATTCTTCCATGGGATTATTGTGGATTTGCAAAGTTGTCCAGCTTGGTAAGACCTAGAATTAACCTTAGGTTAAAGGAGATGTTCATTTTTTATATTGAGTTTTCCTAAAATAGCCTTATTCCTCAAGATGGATTGTGAATTATGAGTGTGACATGCATACTCCGTGTTAGTTAGGGAGGATGCTGACTGTTGCCGCTTTAGAAGGGTGCTAGAAGAAATATAACTGGCCAAGAGGATCTTCAGAGCAGGGGGTGGGGGTGGGGTGGGGATGACAGTGATGCCAAATACCCCTCAGTGGAGCTGCAAAGATGGTGTTACCCAGGACAAGAAACTCATCCAGAATCACCCACCCATCGAGTCTGAGGATCCTGGTGCAGCCTCCTCATACCCACGGGGCTCACAGCTAGGGCAGGCATCCTGGTGCAGAGAGGAAGTGTTGCTTTTCCAGGGACTGAGGAATCAAAGAGAAAGAGCTCAACCTACTCTATTAAGAACAAACGTCCATAAAGTAATCAAGCAAGCAAGAATACTTCTCTATATAGTTAATCTAAGAGGAGAAACTAACCTGAAGGAAAATTAAGAGAAATTCTAGAACATTCTTTGAGACTTTGCCAAATTAAATTCAAATTGGTACACCTATATTCTGTATATAATACACACATTGATTTTCTAATTTTGACTCTGAGGTGAAATTAACTGTCCTCTTTGAATATTGGGCAAGTGTCATCAATTGAAAGAGTGTGGGGAACCAGTACAACCAGAAAAAGGAAACATCAGAGATTCCAAGGTCTTGGTTTTAGAGGCACATTTTATTTGACAGTACTAGAGGTTAACATCTAGTAACAGCATAATACAAAAATGCAACCCCAATCTATTTAAAACTCATATAATGGGAACATGTCTTTCAAGAAACAGGGGAAAAAAAGTTGGAGATTTCGAGACATGTTGATAAAAATGTTAAGAAAAATCAAAACTCATTCCATCATCATAATTCACTTTACATTCTCATGAAAAGATTGTCATTTTGTTTTCTTCACAATATGTCAAAAATATATATATATACTTATGCATAATATTCACATTCTGGAAGGCAAGAGAAATCTTCAAATTTAATTCCCTAAATTTAAACATTACATATATTTCAATTAAAATGACCTAAACATTTAAAATAGCAGCAACACTGGTCTTTAAATTACAGTAGATTATTCACATACTGTAGACATATTTGGGTGGCTCTTTCACTAGTATCTAATCTACAGACACCAAGGTAATGGTCTCATCGTCAAATAAGAGAATCTAGTGTCAATAAATACTATGCAAAGAATTATTATAAAACACAGATTGCCAAACATTCTCCAGACTAGAGAGAACCATACTGAAACATTTTAGGAGAGAATCAGGTTTGAAGGAGGTTTGAAAGCATGCAGGAATCTGTGGGATTCCCAAGGCAAGAGAGAATGATCTGACAAGCTCCCCAAAATGACAGGCAAACTGTCAGGAACTGAATCCTGAGAAATGTGTCCATGGGGACAAGGCACTGTCACCTCTTCATGGCGCCAAGTTTCACTTCAATATGGCATTAAAGTGACTATCATCTGGAAGATTTCCAAAAGGCTAGGATCATTTCTCACCAGGAGACAAGACATTGGACCAAGAGGTCGGTACTTATCTCTCATCATTTACGTTATTCTGATGACCAAAGGCATAAAAAAATATTTCAGCAGGGCTTTGTGTTTTTAAGCCTGGGTGGCAGGAAAAGTATTTCTACCCCTACTCCTGATTTAAGCCACTGAGCCAGTTTCCTAATCCTACTGGCTTAAAAAGGACCCCAGGTGTTTCTTCATAATTGGACTGAGTTACAGAAGTTGCCTTGAAGATTGTGCCTTCTTTGTATATTTGGAAGGTTTTTCAGAAAAGGTGAGTGGTTAAGTATCACAGTGGGGTTGGGATCTCCGTTTCCCTCACAGTAAGACTGCTTGCTGGTATTTCAATAATTTGTCCCCATCTTCAAGCCACTTCATACACGACTGCATTTGATACCCTCACACAGAAATCTGTGAGGCAGCCAGGGCACACCCACATGTTCCCTTTATAGATGAAGAAAACTGAGGCTCCTGGAGATCAGAGCCACCAGCTTGTCACAGTCATACACACAGACAAACTGGTAGTTTGAAGGAGGCAGAAAAAAAGAGAGGATGAGTTCATGAGAAAAACAAAGGGAGACAGAAGTGGTGCCACTTGGCAGACTGTATCATAAACTTTAGAACAAGCAAAATGCATCTCACAGGTAGAACACAGACATTTAAAACCACATTTAAATACTTCAATCTTCCCAGCTGTCTCATACTAGCCTGGTTACCATATCTCTATGCAGTTACGGAGGCTGACACTGAAACATCAGATCACCAAGAAATTCTGACATCAGTTTCGTGATTTCCCAGTAGACATAAAAATATTATATTTCTGAGGACCCTCACTCCTGTCTCATTTCACCTCCAGCACAGTAATTACAGGAAAATATATGTATATTTTGACTCATTTTGGTAGTTTTCTAAGGTGTAGTTTTCACAAAATATTATTAGTGAATTTCCTTGCTATTTCCTTAGGAAAATTAGCTTTTTCTCTCTTGGATCCAAGCTGAGAACACTGCAATAAACTTAGAGCTTTGATAATTTTATGATTGAACTCGACTTGATAGTTGTTGAAGAACATGTTTTAAATGACTAACCGTTAATTTAGAAAGCTGTCTTATGTCATACAATCTTTTGAAGAAAATTCAGTGAGTTTTAGCTTGAGTTTCACGAAACAAAATTATACCTACTGTGCTGTAAAAAAACAACAACAATAACTTTCATATACTGATCATCTATGAACTGAAAGACTTAGGCTTGATGCTCTGGAGAGTGACACTGAGCTGTTAAGCAGTTTTTAATTTTAACCAGAAAATATGTTTTAAAGAAACAGCTGAATTAAAATAGGAGGCCATTCAGGACACCACTGCGAAATGTGATGGAAAGTCCTACAGAGTCATACAGTCATTCCCCCTCAGCAGCACCCGCCCTCCCCCAGGCACCCCACCACCTTCCTGACACTCACACAGTGGAAACGCCGGCCGTCAAAGTCCCGGGCCCCGCACTCAACACACAAGGTTCCACATGTAAGTTACGCTTTCGCAAATAGGAAACTGACCAATTCTTTGAGTTCTTCTGAGGTAGTACAGTCTTTCTAATATTCTAATGGTTGACAAGAGTCTAAGGAGCTGAATTAACAGGCAAGAGGAGCGTGGTCTCTGTGCTTAAACACTGCTCTGAAACTGGTGGTTAACACGGTTATGTAATTACTCCACTGCTCTTTCAATGGCACCCTGATTGCTATGCGGAGAACCTAAGATATAGAGATTGCTGTGTGACTGGGGTAACTGTACTCATGACAACTTGGATTTAATTCCTGTATGTTTTTTTTAAAAAGTGCCTGGTATACAGCAGAAACTCAATACAGATCAGATTACTGACTGTTTAAAATCTTCCACTTAGCTCAGTGAGATTACAAGTGAAAACAAACATAAAAACACCCAACCAATTGCAGACTAATTGTCACCAAAGGCCAGGTCACTTTCCCTTGTTCATGGAATTGTAGACACCTTTCAAATGGTACTGGCCATGGTATAGCATGCAATTCCATCTTAACCTTTTTTTCCATTACAGTTTTATCATGAGGTGGTTATGGAAGGTTTAACCATAAATAACTTCGCTGAAGACAGCGTGATCCACTTTCTCTGCTGTTCTTCAAGCTTTTCTGCCAAGCATTTAATCAACACAGGGTCCACCTTAGAATCAAATTTATTAGCAAACCAATGTCCGTATTTCATAAGCCACCTTAGTTCCGCTGCTCCATAGATACACACACTTCGGAGGTGAGAGCCAGTACAACTGGGATAGAAAAGGCCTTCTAGATAATTCCATTTGACCAGGCGGGTCTTACTCTGCAGGTCAGACACATCCTGGGCTGTCTTAGAAATCTCTCCAGGGATTCCTGGTACCCGAATTAAGGTAGCCCAAAAGTGCTCATCAGGTGAGTATGTATCTTTAGACCAGGCGAAAAAGTCTTTAACAAAGGAGCTGTTGAAAATATATTTAATAAATGCTCGACTTAACACAAAATAAGCACTGCCAACAAATATCTCGATGTTATGAGGGGGGGCCTCCTTGGAAATGTTGGTCCTCGTCGGTAGTTTCACATATTCGTAAGGTACCTGTCTGAGTTCATGGTGATAAGTGAATCTTTCCGTCTTAGTGCTGGGGGGTTTCACTGTCTCTAACATATTTGATCCATTGAGTTTCTTCAACTCTGACACTAATTCAAAGTTTGACTTCAAAGGAAAATCCTGCCCACACAGGTTGATAACATATTTCCACTGAACCGAAGACTTGAGGAGGTCTGACAAGCAATTTAAATCAGCCTGGAGTCTGGAAATGTGTGCGTACTGCACAGTCTCTAATTTGGAAGCGATGAAAATATTGGAGAAGCACTTAGCTAAATTGTTCATGGCAATTTTGAAGGTATCCGATGATTTTTGGTCATAATGGATGCAATAAATATTGTGCTGGTTGTATATAGCAAGGATTAGCCTTTCAACCATAATTGCATCTTTGTGAACAACCAAAGAATAGGCTATTGGGAAGCTTTTCTCCTCCTCTGAAACAAGCTTTTCATCATAGCTTCGTAGCGCCTGATAAATCTCACAATCACTGGTGATTGCCACAACATCATCATCATCCAAGTCGATGATGGTTCTTCTTCTTATTTCCAGACTCTTGCCAATTTCCAAAGGCTCCTGTTCATAGACACCTGAACAGTTAATCTCATATCCGATTTCATTCTTGATATGGTTGTATCTGTTCCTTACAAAAGGCGAGGTACTTAGAGAGTACTCAACCAAATAAATCCCCCGTTCAGGGAAGAGGAATCGTTTAACATTTAGGAGCTTCAACAAGGAGAATAGCCATAGGGTTAGAAACAGGATGAAAACTTTCTGTTGTAGGTGGTATTTAAAACAACATTTGAATGTCTTCATTCTGTAAGAGAACACATGAACAATTCAGTTGAAATGGGAAGAGAAAATTAACTCAGTTCAACCAATATCCACTAGGTGCCTACCTCACACTAGGCAGAATGCTGGGCCCAGAAATGATTTAAATAAGTGTTCTTGCCCTTTAAAGAATCCACAAATAAGGAAATGGAAATATGTACAATGGTTGTATTTTGTCATATTCTCTGTTAGATATCTAATTTTGAGAGATATTGGTTACCAAATATTAGAATGAAAAATAATGTTAACTCTTTAAATATAGGTACTAAGTATCTTAATTGTCTGATTTTATGCTTAGCATATTTGCAGAAGGATCGCTATGGTTTGTACAGAGGTCTAGAAGACTGGATTTTTTAGTAGTCATATACAGATGTGAGACTTTGACCATAAAGAAATCTGAGCACCAAAGAATTGATGCTTTTGAGCTGCGGTGCTGGGGAAGACTCTTGAGAATCTCTTGGACAACAAGAAGATCCAACCAGTCCATCCTACAGGAAATCAGTCCTGAATATTCGTTGGAAGGACTGATGCTGAAGCTGAAGCTCCAAAACTTTAGCCACCTGATGAAAAGATCTGACTCACTGGAAAAGACCCTGATGCTGGGCAAGACTGAAGGCAGGAGGAGAAGGGAGTGACACGGGATGAGATGATTGGATGGCATCACCGACTCAATGGAGTTAAGTTTGAGCAAACTCTGGGAGATAGTGAAGAAGAGGGAAGTCTGGAGTGCTGCACACAGTTCACAGGGTCGCAAAGAGTTGGACACAACTGAGTGACTGAATAACAACAACAAAGAGGTCACTGAAAATGTAAATGACCCATCTGAGGCTAAAAGGAATACCCATCTCGATTTTTACCTTCAGATTCTGATTAGATCTAGATCTGAAGTCAAATGGGAAAGCTCACTCAACTCCACTGCTATAAACTGAATGTCTGCATCCTCCCCCAAAATTTAAGTTGAAACCTAATCGCCAGTTTAAGTTGACTGTATCAGGAGGTGGGGCTTTGGGTGAAGTTTTTAGGTCTTGAGGGTGAAGTCCAAATACATAGGATAGGTGCTCTTATAAGAGACCTGCCAGCTAGCTCCC
This sequence comes from Madoqua kirkii, assembly GCA_006408675.1. Classification (NCBI taxonomy): domain Eukaryota; kingdom Metazoa; phylum Chordata; class Mammalia; order Artiodactyla; family Bovidae; genus Madoqua; species Madoqua kirkii. Next base: position 15,077 of record SJYC01117968.1, on the reverse strand, counting down.
TTGCCCCTTCCATCACGTGAGGAAAACTGTGGGAAGACTGTTATCTGTGAGCTAGGAAGCAAGCTCTCATCAGGCATGGAATCTGCTGGAGTCTTGATCCTAGACATCCCAGCCACTAGAACTGTGAGAAATATATTTCTGTTGTTTATAAGCCACCCAGTCTGTGATACTTTATTATAACTGCCCGTGTGGACTAAGAGAGTCACCTTCAGAAATAAGGGCAGTGGGCAGACCCTAAAGGAGGCTATAGTAACTATTAGACATTGTAAAACTTTATTCAGATGACACAAATGTGGTGAACTTGCACATTTCCTTACTTTGTTAGCTCCCATTTCCTCACAGGGATTCACAATTTAGCCCTTAAAAGGAAAAGAATCTGACTCATTAAGAGTATGTGGTAGGGGGCCAGCTTGGCTGAATCTGTCAGTTTTATGTACTCATCCAGAAGAGTTCATGTGTGTGTCAAGGCTCCCTGCAGGTCAGACTAAAAACTGAAAACCACCTGTCCTACAGGGCAGTGATTAATTACACCCAACCTGAGACGAATGTGTGCGTGCCTCTGTGGGACAGTCCACATCACAGAGTGTGAAATAGAAATAGGACCATGCAGAAAACAGTGTAGAATAAGCTCACACGTGTGTCCTAAAAAGACTATATCCACCCAGCAGCCTGCACACAAAGAGCACATGCCAGTAAGCTTTTTATTTCTCTGTCACAGCTGCTCAATTCTGCCACTAGAGTGGGAAAGCAGGCACAGATAGTGGGTAAATTGACTGGACATGACTGTGTGCAAATGACTGTGTGCCAATAAAACTTTATTGACAAAAACAGGCAGCCAAATGCCAATATTTTCATAAGGACTAAGAATCTGGGGCCTGGGGGAGAGGGGATTTATTTTTCACCAGATAGCCCTTTGGACTACTTGAATGCTAAAAATGATTATATTACTGTACCCAAATAGACGAACATGTTTAAAAAATGATTATATTACCTTCTCAGTAAAAAGGGACTACCGAGTGGACGGGCATTACGTGTACTTATTTGGGGAGCAGCAGGAAATAGGCAAATCCACAAAGTATTACCCCGAGGCTTGAGGACAGCAAGGCTGGCCAAGCTCCTAGCAATACTTCCTGCAGATTCAAATACCGAGAACTGGGGAGGTCTGAGGAGCCCACATAGAATTTCCTTATACATCTCAATAAATCTTAAACAAGGACATAATCATTGAACCCAATTTCCTTAGAAAGAAATAGCAAGACATGTGAACCTGATTCACTTTTGTAGATTTATTTTATATAGATGAATTGAAAAAGCTCCTGTAGGAATGACATACTCTGATCCACCTTCACTTGAATCATTCCCTGTAAAGAATGACACCGTATTTATCAACAGTGAAGTGCCCTGCAGAGTCTGTGTTCTCCTGCCACACCTCCGACTCTCCTCTGGTTTCCTCAGGGTCCTAGTCTCAGCTGACTGTTCTTCTCATGGACACTTTCCCTTGCTTTCAGGATTTCAGCTTCCATGTCTACGCGGCCAGCGTCTTGATCTAGAGCCTCCACCTCTTGCCCAAGCTTCTGACATGAACAGCCAACTGCTTGACAGACATCCCCACTTAGACAGCCCTTGGGCACTCCACTCCAATGAGTCCATAAGTGAACATGACATCTTCACCTCTCCTGTGTTTTCCATCTCAATTTATCCACTCAATGACTCAAGCTTGAAATGCAAGAGCCCCTTGACTCTTCCATTTCCTGTACACCCATATGGTCATCTCATAAATACCCCTCAATTTCATCCTTTCTTCTCCTTCCCAGTTACCAGGCCAGACAACATCCTTGCTGACCATCGTCCTCACGCTTATTAAAAGCAAAGGCTTCAGCACCCGGGGGGATAACCTGCTGACTCTCCCCAGGGCTGGGAAGAGGCTGAAAGCCCCTTTCAGGATCTGATAAAAGCTCTTTCTGATCCAAAGGCTTGTACCTCCACCCCCTGTTTCTTCTAACTTGGGAAAGGGAGTGCTTTCAAAGGCATTTTTGGCCCTAGGGAGCAGATGAAGATGCTTCACGAGGACTTAGGACAGGACAGAACTGGAAGGCTGCTTGCTTCCCTGATGTTAAAGGCTACCCTCGAGACAGGTAAGTTCTCCTTCTTAAAAATGCCTGGCATGTGAGGAGTCAGAAAGCAAGCTTCTGGGCCGCCCCGATTCCCTCCGTCTTCCTTTAACTCTCCTCCCTGGTTGGCGAAGCTCAGACCCAGGGCCCAAAACGCTCCCATAGGACTTCTCTCAGTGGGCTGCCACCTCTCCTGCCCCAGGCGCCCTGCGACCCTCCCCTGGGCAGCCGCGGCCTCCTGGCTCAGCTCAGACTGTCCTGGGAACCAGCACAGCCATGCCCCCTCGACAAGCACCCCATCTGCTCTTTCCCTCTGAATGGCTCATGGGCAGAGAGCAGGCAGGTGTGTCTCTTCCTTGAAGTAGTCTTATAATTACATTACGGGTAATTCCCTGCTCCTGGGAGAAGGGGTATTTCCTTCCTCCCCAGCCAGGCAGGCGAGGAAGCTGCCGTGCTGGGGATTATCACCCCATGGGTGCAAGCGTCTTGTGATGACGCAGAAGGAAATGGCAACAAAGGCTGACCGCTGCATCAAATGAATCCTATCTGGATAATTTAATAAAACCCCAACAGGGACGAGGAGTAAACCATTCTTCCCAAACCATCTTCCTTCCCCCTGCCCTCCCAGGCATCGTTCAATCTTAAAGGAAACAGCAGGCACACCAAAGCACACCCCAGTAAGTGGCTATAATTGCCCTCAGGGTTAAATGGCCACAGCCATTAGCAGCTCTTCAGCGACCTCTCCTTCATCGGCAATTTAAAACCCAGGGCTGTCTCTGCAGTGCCTGCCTCCTCAGAGGGGCAGGAAGGGGAACAGGAAATAACCAGGGAAGGAAACTGGTGAATGTGGGGCCCACCGACCATGTTGCAGGCGAGCTGGCCTCTGCCCCCATCTCCCTCCCCTGCCTGCTCCCTCCCTGCACACCCGCAGACCTTCCCAGGAGCGCACAGGGAGGGGTGGGGGGAGAGAAAGCAGATGGGAGGGCTCAGGGCACCCAGACCCAGGCTGGAGTCCCTGGAGTGGCAGTAGCTTTAAGACTGAACAAGTGACCCTCTTGAGTCTCCAACTGGGGACTGGAAAGGCTCCCCGTTCCCTGCGCTGTGAGGGTTCAGGAGCCTGGGTTAAAGGAGTCCCCACAGATGCCTTCGGAACACACCCCAGGTCTTTTCTTTCCCAGTGCCCAGCTTGTCTGGGAAGATTGAATCTTGGTTTTCTCCCCAGTATTACACAGGATGTACAGATAGGTTTTTTTTTTAGGTAATTAGAGGCAGACAATGTGAAGGAAATGACCTGCACTTTTCTGACCACATGAGGAGGTGAAAAGGCAGAAGGAAGAACAGAGCGGCTGAGAGTTACTTGCCTGCTCCAGGCTGAGCAGAAGAGGCGGTCACACGTGGCCCTGGCCGTACAGCCAGGCTTCAGCTTGTGGGAAGCCCCGTGTGGGTCCCTGGGTGAGCCCCTTACCTGCCAACCCTCTGCCCCATCAGTAGAAGGATGTAAATAACAGTAACTACCTAAAGGGATCTGAAGGCCAAATGAGGTAATGCACGGAGCTTTGGCACAGTCCAGATCCCGGCTTCCTGGTTAACATTGGTGTGCTTCCCCCTCAGCCTCATCATCTCCTCCTCAGCCCCCCAAACTTCCTTCCTCCCCCTGTTACTACCACTACTCATTGACTTCTTTAAAGATCCTGCCCAGATCTATGGCTTATTGGGCTATTTTTCAATCTGTCTCCCATTTTACCCCAGAGTGTTGACATAAATTCAATATTTTAGAATCAATGCCTGAATGCTTTCATGTAATGCTCTTTATTAATTCAACAATACCATGATTATTAATGTAGAACCACTCAGGAAAGAGCTGTTACATGATGCTAGGTACTCCACACATAGCAGCAGTTTCCTCCACGGATCAACCAGGTAGATGCTACCTCTATCCCTCTAACACGACAGAAAACGAGGCACCTGGAGATTAAGAAATTGCCCAAGGTTATAAAGAGCTACTACTGAAGAAGTGATGATTTTGAACTGTGGTGTTGGGGCAGACTCCTGAGAGTCCCTTGGACTGCAAAGAGATCAAACCAGTCCATCCTAAAGGAAATCAGTCCTGAATATTCACTGGAAGGACTGATGCTGAAGCTGAAACTCCAATATTTTGGCCACTTGATGTGAAGAGCCAGCTCATTGGAAAAGACCCTGATGCTGGGAAAGAGTGAAGGCGGAAGAGAAGGGGGTGGCAGAGGATGAGATGGTTGGATGGCATCACCGATTCAATGGACATGAGTTTGGGTGAACTCAGGAGATGGTGATGGACAGGGAGGCCTCGCAGGCTGTAGTCCATGGGGTCGCAAAGAGTCACAACTTAGTGCCTGAACAACGACATAAAGAGCTAGAAAGTGCTTCAGCTGGAACTTGACCCCAAGACAGTTTTGCTGCAGAGACAAACCCTGTAGGCAATGCTGGGTTTTGGAATATAAATAAAAAATATTTTCACAACAGTGTTAGTCCTCAGTTAAAACTTCTCATTACTATGTCTTATCTAACTGTCTTAAAGTTGGAACAAAGTGAACATCGAACCATGTTTGAGGTCTGGAGACCTTTCACCTGGTAGTTTAAGGGCTTGTTTAAATGGAGAATTCACTTGGAGGAATGCTGGCTGGTGAACAAGTTCTGTTCCTGCAGCAAGGGGCTGGAGTCAATCCACATGCTGATGAAGAGATTAGTCCATGGTTCAGCCAATGGAATCCAAGAAAGGAGAAGAAAGTGAGCTCACCCGACAAAATTCTGCCATCAGTTACTCTTGTGTCCTGTCACTGACTATTTCCTGATTCACCTGTTCTTGTAGTGACCAGTGTTAAAAACTGGGTTCTCTGAGAATCCCTAATTATTTTAGAAAATTCTCTGGGTGCAATTTCTGTCTACATAGTGAATATACCCTGTGTGTGTGTGTGTGTGTGTGTGCGCACATGTGTGTGTGTGCGTACGCTCAGTCGCTCAGTCACTCAGTCGTGTCTGACTCTTTGTGACCCCATGGACTGTAGCCCACAAGACCCTTCTGACCATGGAATTTTCCAGGCAAGCATACCAGGGCAAGTTGCCATTTCCTACTCCAGGGCATCTTCCTGACCCAGGGAGCAAACCTTTATCTCCTGCATCGGCAGGTGGATTCTTTACCACTAGTGCCACTTGGGAAGGCCTCTATAAATTTTTAAAGTTTGAAGCACTATATGTCAGTGTAAAAAATAAGACTTGAAGAGTTTATTGATGCAGAAATGTCAGAATTTTGTTTCTTACAGAGAGGAATTACTTAAAAAAGCATACCAGGGCAAGTTGCCATTTCCTACTCCAGGGCATCTTCCTGACCCAGGGAGCAAACCTTTATCTCCTGCATCGGCAGGTGGATTCTTTACCACTAGTGCCACTTGGGAAGGCCTCTATAAATTTTTAAAGTTTGAAGCACTATATGTCAGTGTAAAAAATAAGACTTGAAGAGTTTATTGATGCAGAAATGTCAGAATTTTGTTTCTTACAGAGAGGAATTACTTAAAAACACTAATATAAAGATGCACTCACTAAAAAAGAAATCCTGTCCTTCTCCTGCAGAGCCTTGATTTCAACAAAGCCACTCCTTCTCCCCTTGATGACATGCTCATCATCAAACCCAAGGAAAGTTATGGAGTAAGACCATGAGTGGAGGGATGGTACAACCTAGATGCATTTCTTCAGTGCCCCCAGAGCACCTGAAGTCAGCAAAGGAGCAGGAAGGCCAGTTTTTTGCTCTGATGACCTTACATCCTCATTGTTCTAGAGGGACGAGCGCAATCAGTTCAGTTCAGTCACTCAGTCATGTCTGACTCTTTGTGATCCCATGGACTGCAGCACGCCAGGCTTACTTGTCTGTCACCAACTCCTAAAACTCATTTCCAACCAGTCAGTGATGCCATCCAACCATCTCATCCTCTGTCATCCCCTTCTCCTCCTGCCTTCAATCTTTCCCAGTATCAAGGTCTTTTCCAATGAGTCAGTTCTTCGCATCAGGGGGCCAAAGTATTGGAGTTTCAGCTTCAGACCTTCCAATGAATATTCAGGACTGATTTCCTTTAGGATTGACTGGTTTGATCTCCTTGCAGTCAAAAGGATGATTGCAAAAGGCAAGTAATTACCAGGCTTTGAGCAGGTAAAGAGAAGCAAAAGGCAAAGGAGAAAAGATATAAGCATCTGAATGCAGAGTTCCAAAGAATAGCAAGGAGAGATAAGAAAGCCTTCCTCAGCAATCAATGCAAAGAAATAAGAGGAAAAGAACAGAATGGGAAAGACTACAGATCTCTTCAAGAAAATCAGAAATACCAAGGGAACATTTCATGCAAAGATGGGCTCCATAAAGGACGGCAATGGTATGGACCTAACAGAAGCAGAAGATATTAAGAAGAGATGGTAAGAATACACAGAAGAACTGTACAAAAAAGATCTTCATGACCACGATAATCACGCTGGTGTGATCACTCACCTAGAGCCAGACGTCCTGGAATGTGAAGTCAAGTGGGCCTTAGAAAGCATCACTACGAACAAAGTTAGTGGAGGTGATGGAATTCCAGTGGAGCTCTTTCAAATGCTGAAAGATGATGCTGTGAAAGTGCTGCACTCAACATGCCACAAATTCGGAAAACTCAGCAGTGGCCACAGGACTGGAAAAGGTCAGTTTTCATTCCAGTCCCAAAGAAAGGCAGTGCCAAAGAATGCTCAGACTGCTGCACATTTGCACTCATCTCACAAGCTAGGTAAGTAATGCTCAAAATTCTCCAAGCCAGGCTTCAGCAATCCATGAACCGTGAACTTCCTGATGTTCAAGCTGGTTTTAGAAAAGGCAGAGGAACCAGAGATCAAATTGCCAACATTCTCTGGATCATCGAAAAAGCAAGAGAGTTCCAGAAAAATACCTATTTCTGCTTTATTGACTATGCCAAAGCCTTTGACTGTGTGCATCACAACAAACTGTGGAAAATTCTGAAAGAGATGGGAATACCAGACCACTTAACCTGCCTCTTGAGAAACCTATATGCAGGCCAGGAAGCAACAGTTAGAACTGGACATGGAACAACAGACTGGTTCCAAATAGGAAAAGGAGTACGTCAAGGCTGTATATTGTCACCCTGCTTAATTGGACTGCAAGGAGATCCAACCAGTCCATCCTAAAGGAGATCAGTCCTGGGTGTTCTTTGGAAGGAATGATGCTAAAGCTGAAACTCCAGTACTTTGGCCACCTCATGCAAAGTGTTGACTCACTGGAAAAGACCCTGATGCTGGGAGGGACTGGGGGCAGGAGGAGAAGGGGATGAAAGAGGATGAGATGGCTGGATGGCATCTCTGACTCGATGGACATGAGTTTGAATGGACAGGGAGGCTTGGTGTGCTGCGATTCATGGGTTGTAAAGAGTCAGACGTGAATGAGCGACTGAACTGAACTGAACTGAGCAGGCAAACAGTATGCACAGTGTGGCTGGGGCTTCCCTGGGGGCTCCGTGGTAAAGAATTCACCTGCCAAGCCAGGAGACATGAGTTTGATCCCTGATATGGGATGATCCCACATGCCCAGGAGAAACTGAGCCCCATGCACTACAACTCCGGAGCCTGCGCTCTAGCGCCCCGGATCCGGAACTAAACCTGTGCTCTAGCGCCCTGAGCCTGCGCTCTAGGGTCCCGGAGCCACGACTGCTGAGCCCATGTACCGCAACTACTGAAGCCCATGTGCGCTAGAGCCCGTGCTCCACAGCAAGAGAAGCCATCACAGTGAGAAGCTCGAGTACTCCAGATGAAGAGCAGCCCGTTTGCTGCAGCTAGAGGAAAGCCGGCACAGCAAGGAAGACCCAGCACAGGTGACAAAGGAAAAGAAAGAACGGTGTGACTGTGTCAGTAAGACAGCACAGTATAAACTGAGGACAAACGGGCCTCAAATAATAAGAGGCTGTAGTCTCCAAAAGGAGGGGATGAAAAGGTTTTCCAGTCGCTGTAAAAGTAAACTTTCTTTTTTCCCTATTTTTTTTTAATCAGAAAGTCAGAATAGTCCAAGGAAGAAAACGAAGCTGACCAGTAATCCACCACTTAGCCATACTACTCCGTGGACAGTGTATCCATCCAGATTGCTTTTAGTAAACATGCCTGTTTTTGTTGTTGCTGTAAAAACACACTTTTAAAAATTAATTCTTAATGGAGGATAGTTGCTTTTTGGTGTTGTGTTAGCTTCTGCTGTGCAGTAAAGTAAATCCATTGTATACGTAGATTTATCCACTCTTTTTTAGATTCTACATATAGGTCATTGCAGAGTACTGAGTGGAGTTCCCTGGGCTATACGGTAGGTCGTTATTAGTTATCTGATCCCAGTTTATCCCCTTGCCCTCACCCTTGACTTACTTTTAAATAAGAAATCTCACTCTATAGGCACTGTCGTAGCTATTTCTTGTATTTCAAAATATAGTGTGAATGAGTCCTATTCTAAACTGGGTCTGTGAACTATTAGAAAATAAAGGATTTCTAACTGAGGTCAGCATATCTTTCTACAGGAAGAAACATTGAAACAATAGAATTGACTTTTCAAGGCTTTTCCCACAAAAGCTGATGTAATTATCCCATAATTCCTGAAGAAGCTTAGAAGCAAAAGCTAAAGCTGCCAGAGACTTCAGTGGCGATCTGAGTCCAAACTCCTCCTCCTCTAAGTGAGGAAGCAGAGGCCTAGTTATCAATAGATGCTGGCTCACTCCTCGCCTTCCCCCTCTACATGCGCCTTTGTATTTCCAGCTGCTTCTCTTCGGGGACTGGGCAGAGGGGGCCGCCTGCTGCCCCCCACCCCAGGTCCCTCAGAAGGCACTCGGTCCATCTGGTTCCCCTGCCCCCTGAGCTGAGGCTGTTCTGCCAGCGTCAGCGCACACAGGCCCATCTGTCTAACGGTCCTTGCTGGGTGCCAGTACCATTTACAGGACCTTAGGAATTCCAGCCAATAAATCTGTGGGGGAGGTACTCTCTACCGTCTCCATGTTTCAGACTGCGGAACTGAGCTTCAGAGGATAAAGAGCTAGGAATGGAAAAGCCAGGATTTTCACGGTGGCTGACTGCAGAGCCCACACTAGTAACTGTAAAGCAAGTCTGCCATTCAGTCTCCCGGCAGCAGAAGAGCCCTGTTGGTTCTGCAACTAAGAGGTCGGGGAATCCGCGCATCCCTTTCCAGTCTACAGGAGCCACCCTAATCCAGGCCAGCACCACCTTTTGCTTGTATATGAAGTAACCTCCTTACTCGCCCGCCTTGTTTACCTCTAACCCACTCTCTGTACTGCAGACAAAGGTATCTTTTGAAACCATCAGTCAGATCACACCCCTGGCCTGGCCCCACTCCTCACACCTACACCACCTTCATTTGGGTTTCACTGCACACAAAACTAAAATCAGAAGTCCTTTCCATGGCCAGAAGGCCTAGCCAGTTCCTGCCCCTGCCTTCCTCTCCAACTAACTTCAGTCTTTTTTTTTTAATCACTCATTAAGCTCTAAGCAATTCCAGCCTTTCTACAAGTTCCTAGAACACCACCTTAGGACCTCTGCACTTGCTGTTCTCACACTGGGATCATTTTTCCTGAATCCTGGCCTGTCTGGCCCTTCCATGTCCCTCAAGTTGCGGGAGAAATATTCTTCCCTCTGGTCCCTCTCATCACCCTTCTCCAGTCTCTTTCCTGAATGGTGCACTCCTGCTTGCTTCTCAACACTCATCCAGCATCGGAGGCAGACTCTTTGCCCTCTGAGCCACCAGGGAATCCCACCCTCATCACAGCAGCAGTTAACTTATTTATGTCTGTCTCTGGGACAAGCCTTATTTATACTCTACCGCCTGCCCCAAGTATACACCTACCTGGCCCAGAGAGCTGCTCAGCAGGACAAAGTCAGAAGACTCATGTTCCATCTGGGCTCTGCCACCAGAATGCCTCAGTGACGCTGGTTAAGTCATTTAATCTTATCTGCACACGCATACATGCTCAGTTGTGTGACTCTTTGAGATTGTAGCCCACCAGGCTCTTCTGTCCATGGAATTTTCCAGGCAAGAATACTGGAGTGGGCTGCCATTTCCTTCTCCAAGGGCTATTCTCGACCCAGGGATTGAACCTGCATCTCTTGCGTCTCCTGCATTGGCAGGCAGTGCCACCTCGTCTAATCTTGGGTAAGTTTTTATTTCCCAGGTGTTGAGCAGGATAATGATTTTACACCCCAACAGTGCTGTTATGAATGTCTCATACCACCCTGCATGTGAAATAACCATGCAAAGAGAACTGTGGTATGCAGAAGTCAGGTACTAGGACCTTTACAAGATGGATGATTTCTTGGGAAACCAACATATTGACTCTTTCCCAGTTTTATAAAATAGTACATTCATTATGCTTCTAAGACAGTACATTCATTATTCTCTTCATTCTGACATTCAATTATTATTTGTTTTTCACTTCCTGAAAACAATTCTTTTTTTGTTAACGCCTGACGCATCTTGTTCTTGAAGACATACACCTATCTTGGATTTTCAAAGGCAGAAAAATTTACTCTAGTTAAATTCAAAATTTTAAAGTTTAGATTTTTTTCCCCATGTCTGCTGTGTATCTTTTTGAAAGATCAAGAGCCAAAGAATTCCTTTAAGACACTCAAGGAGAACCAACAGAAGTACTTCTGTGTGGTTACAACCAGCTGAACTGTTTCTACAACTCCGTGCATTGCAGTAGCTATAAACTTTCCCCGAGTTCATTATCTTTAGGGCAATTCTCTAGATAGTACAAAATTGCAGTGACTCCCTCTAGGATCCCTGGCAAGCAAAGCCATCTCCAGGAACCACTAACAAAGCAGTCCTGAGAAAGCTGCCGCAATTTGAGGACACGAAACGTACCCTTGAACAGGGCCTCCCCTGGCTCAGTTGCTCGGATTGTCCATTCAGTTAAAACCATCTCACTGGGCGACGAGATGCCCTTCATCCAAAGGGGATCTGGTTATGGTCCCTGGGAAACACGTCACAGCTGAGAGTTTCCTCTACCTGCGGCAGGCTTCTGTTGACAAGTACAAGGACTATGCGCACAACTTTTCTTAAGATGTGAGAACAGAGGTCTGAATAAAAATGCTGGATAGGCATCTCAGCCTATCAAACACCTCTTTACATTATAATTCTTCCAAAGAGCAACTTGGCTGCCTCCTCTCAGCTTGGGAGAGATTTATAGGGTCCTTTAAGGTCACATGGGAAATGAGCAACCCGACTCAGGATGTATTTACCTCACGTCCGACCCTCAAGGTCATCAGAAATCTGGGCTTGCAGCAATGGAGCAAAAAAAGTGCCGAACTCAGCCAGCTTTTTATAGTCACACCAATTAGGAGACAGCCAAGGATTCTGGGCGTTGTTTCATCTGCTCCACAGGGCAAACCTCAAAAGCTGCTTGTGTATCCTGCTAGGCAAAGCTATCTGACTTCAGTCTTTGCTGAAGTCCGTGGGGTTGCTAAGAGTTGGATACTTGAGCGACTTCACGTTCACTTTTCACTTTTCACACGTTGGAGAAGGAAATGGCAACCCACTCAGGGTTCTTGCCTAGAGAATCTCAGGGATGGCAGAGCTTGGTGGGCTGCCATCTATGGGGTCTCATGGAGTAGGACACTATTGAAGCAACTTAGCAGCAGCAGTAGAAAGTTGAAAGGACCAGAAATGATCCTACTGGGTGAAGTTTTTATTTTGTAACCACTTGTGCCCCTCATTATGTTGCAAAACATTGAGTTCTTTCAAAGGAAGACAGAAAAAAAAAAAAAGATTGGGGCTGGGGACCCGGTTGAGAGTTGGTTCAAAAATACCTGCGCTCTCATATTTTAGATCTGATGGCAACAGCTTAAATCAAATATTTCCTTCTTTGTAGACATAAAAGGTTACAAACAAGATGTTTATTGATGTACTTAATCTTTATCTCCCAAGTTTATAAACAGCAAAGTTACATTCCTTTCTCTAGTTCTCATCTCTGCCTTCCATACTTAGCTGGCCCAATACAAACCAATACATAGTTTATGCTTTATGTTCTAACTTTAAAATGCAGCTTTATTTTGGCTTCTTTTTCTATAAAGAGGAAAACCTTAATTGGAAAACATTTAACTCCTTTAAACAAACCAATGAATAAACAAATGCATGTTTAGTGTGCTAGAAAGAAAAAAGAACTTTCTCTGTCCAGCGTGTACCTAGGGTCCATCCCACACCAGAAATTTCTGGAAGCACTTATTTGGTACTATATGGCTAACTCTCTGTTTCACACTGGCCAGAATTAATTCCTCAAAGGTTATGCAGCAACTGAAGAGGTACAATAACTGATTTCCACATGTGCATTTAAAGTAGAATCTCCAATACTCATAACTACATCACAGAGATAGCACAGGGACCCGCAGATGTGAATCAAGGTTATGGAGAGCAGATATGGCTTAAGGCCAGGCCACGCTCTTCTTGAATGGATTAGACACACAGTTTTAAATCATCAGAAAGGCTCCTTTGTCTGTCTTCTGTGTTCCGCCAATGTGATGGGGAGTCGAGCCGGAGACTCAATATGCTTCTGCACTTCCACTAAAAAATTCTAGGCTGGCAACACTGTCAGGCTGTCAAGACTGAGTCAAGCTCTGTATTGTCCTGAGAACCTGCGTGCACAGAGACACGATAAAGTTAAGATCCAGGAACTTAAAGGGATGGAACAAATAAAATCAGCAGGGCTCAGGAAAATTCTGCCAAAACAGTAATTTCAAAAGCAAGGTTTTGTGTAAAATGCCTTACCCAAAGTCAAATCTAGAAACGCCTTCAGAAAATTCTCCAGCTGGCATCTCCTAAAGGAGGCATTGTAGCAATGGTTCTTATTACTATTTTTATTTTTACTGAGGTATAGTTTATTTATAATGTTAAGTTTCAGGTGTACTAAACAGTGATTCACAATTTTCAAAGGTTATAGTCTATTTATATTTTAAAAATATTGGCTATATTCCCTGTGTTGTACAATATACCCATGTAGCTTATTTACTTTATACATAGTAGCTTGTACCTCTTCATCCTCGACCCATATCTGGCCCCTCTCCCTTCCCTCTCTCTACTGGTAACCCATAGTCTATTCTGTATATCTGTGAAAGTTTCTTTTTGGTTATATTCTTTAGTAATGGTTTTAATTAAGATAACAGGTCTCAACATGGAGGTTTTATTTTTGGCTAATAAAATAAAATTTTAAAGATTATGTAGTTAAAAACTAAGTATCTCAGCAAACTTATACGCCAGCTCAATAAAACGCAAAAGTAGAAATCAGACTCTTCAGGTCTCCAAGTGGATTATAATGTTACAATAACCGAAACAGTGTGGCCAGAACAGAGTTCAGCAGGATGAAATTCAGAAACAGATCTGGTAGGGAAGGATTATATTAATAGGTATGGCCCTGATAAAGACGGCAATTGCCTCCCAAATCCACCCTCCCTTTATAAGAGAATCTCTATATTGTTGACAGCAGAACCACACCCCTCTAAAAGACTTCCCCCAGCCTCCACTGCAGAGGGGCAGTCAATGAAATACAGTGCGCGGTGTCTGCGAGAGCTCTCAGATGAACCTGACTCAGGGCAGACGGCAGGCCGGTGTGGCTTTCCTTCCCCGTTCATCCACTTTTCCGCTTGGAATTCTGACATGATGGCTAGTACGGTAGCAACCACTTCGGGACCACGAACAGGCCGAGAGAATACTAGCGACCGCGGCCCCCAAATCCTCAAACCATGCAACCAGCAGCAACCACCCGCTCTAAGTCTTACTATGATAGAGAAATAAGCCTTTATATGTGTAAGAAAATTTGCAAAGGTGCACCTTTGAAAGAACATATGAAAATGGTAATGCTTCACATACACACAAATCAAGCTTAAATTGAAACCAGGTTGAAGTGTCCACTTGAACAAGAGCGTAATCCTATATACAGGCAAGCACAAATGTGTCTCACATGAGGCTGAAATTCTCATCTGTTTGGATTTAGAGGCAAATGGTGGCTTTAGATAAACCTCTGAAGAAAAGCAAACTCTCAGTTACCAGTTTAACTCTGATATTGGCATGAACTGAGCAATCTTGGATCTCTGAAGGTCACCCTGCAGGTTGGCTGCCTTTGTGAGAGCATGTTTTGCAACAAGCTTGTTGCATGTCAAGAACAGAGTATCAGCACCATGGAGGGTGAATGTGTCCAGCGGTTCTTCCCTCCTCCTCTTGCGTGCTCCCCTTCCCCTCCTCCCTGCCAGACCCTCCGCTGCCTCCACCTCACCCTTCTGCTTTATTTGTGTATAGCATTAAGGTTTGGAATTTAAAGCCAAGGTTTCTGAATTGAAGTCCTAAACTGCACTGACAAGAGGTCACTAATCTCATTAGAACTCTGCCTCCTCGTCTGTGAAAAGAGGGTCAGGGGCGCTCACTCCCATGAATACAGTGATGGCTAACTCAGCTCATGCACTGGATATATTTTGGCAGGAAAAGCCAATGGGTGCCATTTGAGGAAACCATTAAAAAAATCAGTAGTGTTAAAAAGTCTTGTTCCTTAGCCTATCCTAGCAAAGCTGTCCCATAAATGGTGGCGAGGTCGTGGGTGGGTGTGTGGTTGGATAGACGGATGGAAAGATGGGTGGCTGGCTGGCTGGAGAGGTAGATGGACATGGATGGAGTCATGGTTAAAATTTCAACCATTTTTTTTTCTCTTAAAAAAATTTTTTTTAGTTGAAGGATAATTGTTCTACAGAATTTTGCTGTTTTCTGTCAAACCTCAACATGAATCAGCCATAGGTATACATATATCCCCTCCCTCCTGAACCTCCTTCCCACCTCCCTCCCCACCCCACCCCTCTAGATTGAGCTTCCTGAGCCATACAGCACATTCCTATGGGCTGTCTATTTTACATATGGCAATGTGAGTTTCCATGTTACTCTCT
>SJYC01117967.1:0-38573 GCA_006408675.1 Madoqua kirkii | reverse complement strand
CTCCCTCCCAACTCCCTCCCCATCCCACCCCTCAGCGTTGTCCCAGTGCACCAGCCCTGAGCACCCTGTTCCATGCATTGAACCTGGACTGGTCATCTATTTCACATATGATAATATACATGTTTCAATGCTATTCTCTTAAATCATCCCACCCTCACCTTCTCCCACAGGATCCAAAAAATCTGTTCTATACATCTGTGTCTCTTTTGCTGTGCTCGCATATAAGACTGTCATTACCATCTTTCTAAATTTCACATACATGAGTTAATATACTGTATAAGTGTTTTTCTTTCTGACTTACTTCACTCTGTATAATAGGCTCCAGTTTCATCCACCTCATTAGAACTGATTCAAATGTGTTCTTTTTAACAGCTGAGTAATACTCCATTGTGTATATGTGCCACAGCTTTCTTATCCATTCATCTGCTGGTGGACATCTAGGTTGCTTCCATGTCCTGGCTATTATAACAGTGCTGTGATGAACACTGGGGTACACGTGTCTCTTTCAATTCTAGTTTCCTCAGTGTGTATGCCCAGCAGTGGGATTGCTGGTCATAAGGCAGTCCTATTTCCGGTTTTGTAAGGAATCTCCACACTGTTCTCCATAGTGACTGTACTAGCCTGCATTCCACCAACAGTGTAAGAGGGTTCCCTTTTCTCCACACCCTCTCCAGCATTAATTGTTTGTAGACTTTTTGACAGCAGCCATTCTGACTGGAGTGAGACGGTGGTTTTGATTTGCATTTCTCTGATAATGAGTGATGCTGAACATCTTTTCATGTGTTTGTTAGCTATCTGTATGTCTTCTGGGAGATATGTTTGTTTAGTTCTTTGGCCCATTTTCTGATTGGGTTGTTTATTCTTCTGGTATTGAACTGCATGAGCTGCTTGTATATTTTTGAGAGTAATTCTTTGTCAGTTGCTTCGTTTGCTATGGTTCAGTGGCATTAAGCACATTTACACTGTTGTACAACCATCACCAGTACTCATCCGCAAAACTTATCTTCCCCAAGTGAAACTTGATGTCCATCAAACACTAAACACTCCCCTCTGCATGGCCCTTGGCAACCGCCACCCTAGCTCATCTTCCTATGAATTCGACTACTCTAAGGACCTTGTTTTAGAGGAATCATGCTATATGTCACTTCATAGCTGGCTTATCTCCTTTAACACCAAGTCTTCAAGGTTCCTCCCGTTACAGAGCATGTGAAAATTTCCTTCCTTTTAAGGCTGCACAGTATTTCCTTCGATGTACAAAACCACATTTTGTTTCTCCATTTGTGGAAAGTGTCTGTTTATGGACACTTGCACTGCTCCTACCTTTTGGCACCCGTGAATGCTGCCGCTGTGGACATGAGTGAACAGATACTAGTTCATGGCTTTGCTTTCACTTGTATTCACTTTTTACACGTCTTTATTTTTATATATCCTATTTCTAACCCCCTTCACCGGCTGCCCATCCATCCAGCAAAAATGTCTACTACGTCCCAGGCAGGCATGGTGTTAAATCCTGGAGAGATACAACTACAGACTATGCTGTCTGGAGGAATAAATACACAGAGAAAGAACTAGTGAGGTTCTGAGAGACTTGGCAACACAATTTGAGGAATTCCAGTAGTTTTGTTACATTGAAATTGTGTTTAGAGATAAACTCCCAGAAAAGGCAAGTCACTAGCTAGCATTTCGTTCTTTAGAGATTCTTTTGCTGCGGTGTTCCTCTTAAGTTAGGGCTTCCCTGGTGGCTCAGACAGTGAAGAATCTGCCTGCGGGGCGGCAGACCCAGGTTTGAGCCCTGGGTTGGGAAGATCCCCCGGAGAAATGAATGGCTACCCACTCTAGTATTCTTGCCTGGAGAATTCCACAGACTGAGGAACCTGCTAGGCTACATACAGCCCATGGGGTCGCAGAGCCGGACTCGACTGAGTGACTTTCACATTTTCGCTTTTCCTGCGCGTCTCCCCTCTGGTTCCACATCCCTTCGTCCAGTTCCACAGTCTCCGCATCACTCTGGCAGTACTTTTCCACGATCCAGACTTTGTGACTTATCTTGTGCCTGCCTTGTGTGTCTCTCAGCCTCTCTCCCAACCCATCAGCTTTGGCATCTCTCTGCTTCTGCCTGAGAGCAAGGCAGGCTGTGGCTGGAAGGGCTGAAGGAAGGGAGAACCTGGGGAAGACGACGGCTGGCAGAGAGAGCCCTCCTTGCTGCCCCCCGTGAAGGAATGTGGGGGCGTGGGGCAAGGATGCCACAGTGCAAATATTCCAGCCACGCTGCAGTGATGCAGAGAAGGAGGAAGAGAAAGGGAACACAGACGCTACGCTATGCCTTGTTCTTGCTGATCCTGGGCTTGCCCTCTGCTTCCATCCGAACGAGTTCTGCCATAGGCTGTCCTGGTGGGAGAAATACCACGGTCTACAGAAACAGGATTGAGAAACAGTTTCCAAGGTTCTGCAGAACCTTTATCCAAGAGCAGACCGGCTGACAGATCTGAGTCTGAGCACAGCCAGGAAGCCTTCCTTCAAAGCGACAACCTCATCTATTTTCCCCTGAACTACACTGGAAAAACAACAAGGGGGGCAGGAAGAAGGAAAAGCAATTGAAGAGGCAGAAGTACAGGATATCATGGAGATTTCCTAGAGATTACAAATAGTTCCCTTATCACACAGCACTTTTTTTTTTTCTTGCCATGCTAAGCTAGAATGTCACATCAAAAAAGGTTTGGTAGCATCCTGGAGGAGGAAAGTAGGCTTGGATTTTATTGGGATTTTTTGCAGTTTGGTTTAAAGCTGGTCTTTCAAAGCAGCATGACGGAGGAGGGAGAGGGCTTGAGTAGGACTGCATAAAGTGCTAGTCGCTTAGTCGTGTCCGAGTCTTTGCGACCCCATGGATTCCAGCCTACCAGGCTCCTCTGTCCATGGGATTTCCCAGGCAAGAACACTGGAGTGGGTTGCCATTTCCTTCTCCAGGGAATCTTCTCCAACCAGGGATGGAACCCGAGTCTCCTGCATTGCAGGTGGATTCTTTACTATCCGAGCCACCTGGGCCAGATAAAGATCACGAATGATCATGAAGGACCATGCATGTGAGAGTGCAGGAGCCCAGGCATGTTTTCACGCTCTAGCAACCATGGCTCAAAAGCATTGTCGCCATCAAATTGTTCTGCTTTGCTTTCTGACTTTTAAAACTTTTGTGTGTGTGTGATTATATTATTTAAGTGTACTCTTTTAAGAATCATATATAAGTAAAATTTCACATTAAAAAAAAAATTAAATAACCCTAATCTCCCAGCAAAATACAGACTTGACCACAAAATATCTGAATTCTAGAGCCTGGATGGGTAGGGTCCTGAAGCAGAGAGAAGTGACAAGGCACATTTTTTTGCTTCCCATTAGTTGAAAATTTCTGAATTCACTTTAATCTGACCATTAACAAGCTGAAACTTACCTTGGGTCACCTACGCAAAAAACCAAGACGCTGATGGTACAAACACAATAGGGAGGGAAAAGCAATTGTCGGAG
The DNA here is from genome assembly GCA_006408675.1 of Madoqua kirkii. Classification (NCBI taxonomy): domain Eukaryota; kingdom Metazoa; phylum Chordata; class Mammalia; order Artiodactyla; family Bovidae; genus Madoqua; species Madoqua kirkii. Next base: position 35,057 of record SJYC01117967.1, on the reverse strand, counting down.
ACCAACTGCTCCAGCCCAGTGTACTAGGGTGACTGAACTGTGGGGGGCACTCAGGAAGGATCTGGGAAGCATGCCTCACGTGGAGAAACCACGCCAGGGGCACTTCCGAACAGCAGTAATTTAAATGCAAACACCAATGGGGCTGATGACAAGCATTCTCCCGATTTCAGGTCCCCCAGGGTCCACAAAGATGCCAAGTTCTTAAGCCTCATTAACCTGCAAAGGCCGCTAACCAAGATGCTCCCGTTGTTATTACTTCCTCGGGCCAGGACACCAGCAAAGAGATCAGCAGAGGGCTCAAAGGTTCACGTGAAAAAGGACAGAAGGACCCAAACAGATCTGGGCAGACTTGGGTCTAGTAAGATGAAACTGAACAGAGATAAATACAAAGGCTAACAGGTCCACGAAATTAACTGCATCGTACCAGATGGAGAAACGTGATTTCACAGGAGCATCTGGAGAGAATGGTTCAGGGTTCTGGCTGACTGTATATTCAGGAGGAGTCACAGTTTGTTTCATACAAGACTGCCAAAAGATTTTTAAAAGGCAGAAAAACCAAACCAGAAACCAAACCAGTACAATCCTGGGCAACATGAAAACCACAAGCTGTAGAACGTTAGAGCCTAAAGGGATCTTAGCATTTTCCATCAGCGTAGACTGTGGGACAGAGGAGTGAATGGGTCCGTGTCTGAGTACCACCCTCTACCAGGACGCTGCCTGATGGAAAAGTAAGCAGCACAGTGAGCTACTGACCACAGGAGGAAACGGAAGGCTAAGACCAAAGAAGGGAAAAAACAAAGAGGCATGAAAGCTGGCTCCAAATATTAAATCATAGGTTTACTGGGCCCCATTGGCAGACGTTCTGATTCAGCTGGTCTGATGGCTGCAGAATCTGCATTTCTAACAAGTTCCCAGGTGACGCTGGTGCAGCTTGTCCACGGATTACAATTTGAGAACCAGTGCTCTAAGGAACAACATCATTGTTTTCACAATATATATATTTCTAAGATTTTACTAAGACATAATGGCCTGTTTTCTGCTATGTCCAAATTAGGGAGAATTTACTGGTTTTGAAATGTTACACATTTATATTTAAGAATATGCTCCTTTTAAAACCTCATTGTTTAGCAGAAGTTCCACCTTTGCTTTCTGACCCCTAGTGTTTCTTATTAGTTCAGCTTCACAGAGCAGACTTCTGCTTCCATTTCTGGCATTTTTATATAATAGGCAGTTTCCCTCTGGCCTTCTACTTTCCCTTAATTTTCTATTGTGTTCAGCAAATCAAGCTTCATTACATATTAAGATGTGACCTGCTTTTACCAAATAGTATCTGGTTTCCCATATCTTCTAAAATAGTAAATACTGACCCAATCATTTCCCTTAAAATCAACACTGAGCACACCATGCCTGGAGGCCCATTAGGTTTTGAAGCAGCTGCATTCAACTCCTAATTAATATAATTTGATCTTATATATGTGAAGCTTCAGCCTGTAGATCCCACTTGGTAATTAACCAGCACGTGAAAATGCATATAAAATGACATGCAAAGCAATGCAAATTAATACAAAACATATATCTCTAAATTGCTTGGGAAAAGTCTGTAAGCCTTGACATTGTTATTATCTGCTTTGCTTCTGCATTCTGACAAGCGGTGACCAGATCCTTTTATGAATTTCATGCAGCATCCAGCACGTGACACTTGTTGACATGCTAAGGGTGGAGTGACCCTGCCTGTGAGTCAGGCAAATGGGGTCCTGGCCTTAACTTCCACCACTGTTGGGCTTCTGGACTTGGACAGGATCTCAAAATTCTGAGTCTCCGATTCTACATCTGGAAATGATGGGAATGAGATCATCATCATAAAAGCACCCGCTCTAAGGCTTACCGAGCATTCATTATGCACCAGGTATAACGCACACAGGCACACACTGTACAAAGATGATGTGCACACAACTGTTTGTGCACACACAATGCACACATGCCTACCTTGTGCACACCTCATGCACACAGGCAATTCTCCCCACAGCCCCTGAGCAGGGACAGAACACACACACCCCCCTCCGACGTGGGGCCATTTCAGAGACCAGGAAACCAGGGCAGAAAGGTGTGTGCAAGGTCACAAGCTGGGCAGTGGAAGGGTCAGAGCCAGGGACTCTCAGCAGTCACATTCCAGGGGCTGCTCTAAGCTACAGTGCAGCTCTCTTTCATGGCTTCCATCTATGTTCCTCATCATTAAATTTCCATGATCTACGAAGTAAAACTTCAAATTTCACGGTCATGTGGGCTTCAAAACATCATTTCAGTAGATGGTGATGGTTTATGTTTTATGAGTTTGACAGTAGAATGGCAGCATAATCAGACTGTTTTTAACCTATTACAGCTTAGTTCTGTGGCTTCTCCTCATCCATCAGACCACAGTGATTGTGTGCTTAGTCACTCAATTGTATCCAACTCTTTGCGACCCCAGGGACTGTGGCCTGCCAGGCTCTGCCCATGGAATTTTCCAGGCAAGAATACTGGAGTGGGTTACCATTTCCTCCTTCAGGGGATCTTCCCAACCCAGGGATTGAACCCAGGTCTCCTGTGTTGCCTGCCCTGGCAGGTGGGTTCTTTACCACTGAGCCACCTGGGAATCCCACTCATCCATCAGCTCCACCTTAAGTCTCCCCAAGAAGAAGGCTTCCTACCTCCTCCAGATCAGTGAACTACATCTGTCCCACTGCACCCCAATAGGGGCCTGGCACATAGTAAGGGCTCACTGAATTTGGACGGATTGGCTTTTCAACCTCACATCACACAATCTTACTATCTTATTGCTTTCTTCCTGCATCTAAGCCAAAAAAGGAAATCACAGTTTTACTTCAGATCACAGTTGTAGCCATCACAGTTTTACTTCCAGTATGTGGGGCTATGATGAGGCCGAGGGCACCAAATCACGTGAGCACTCAAATCCCTGGCCGCCCTGAACTACAGTGCAGCTCTCTCATGATTTCCATCTGTGTTCCTCCTTACCATTACATTTCCACGATCTACAAAGTGAAACTTCAAATTTCAGCAGTTTCAGTAGATGGTGAACATGTGGTTTCTGCAGTCATTCTCCAGGGACCAGGAAATGGACATCACTACAGCCCCACCCGCCCCCGCCCGCCCAAGGGAGCTCATGCAAAGTCAGTTTGATAACTACTGACTGCCCACCTATCCTGAGGGAACTCTGTGATGCCAAGCGCCAACCTCGACTTAATGCCCCAAACGCGCCATTCACTCTTACCTCCCTCTGTGCAGACCTTGTGGCATTCAGTAAATGTGCCTCTCAGAGGAGACAAATTCACAGTTGTCCCCACTTCCCGCCCCCAAAGGAAATCCTCCTTTCACTCAGTGCCACACAAGCTGATTCTTGGGATACTGTTTCTCTGCAAAACGCGCCATTCACTCTTACCCCCTCTGTGCAGACCTTGTGGCATTCAGTAAATGTGCCTCTCAGAGGAGACAAATTCACAGTTGTCCCCACTTCCCGCCCCCAAAGGAAATCCTCCTTTCACTCAGTGCCACACAAGCTGATTCTTGGGATACTGTTTCTCTGCAAATACAAGCATGATACGATTCAACAGCAGCTTAATCGATCATTTCTCACAGAGAATTGATTCTTAGAAAGTGCAACAGAGGAACTGCTCTCTGCAGTAACCTCTTGACTTTTAAAGATTTTACTTCCTCAAGACGCCATCAACAAACCCCGTTAAAACTGACAGCTAGGTTCTATATTGTCTTAAACTGATAGGTGGTTCAATAAAGGCACGCTTCTGTAAAACCAGAAGAGGTGACTTCTATCTACCAAACCACATGAACATTTAATTTAATATCACTGAATGTCATTCCCAACTCCCTTAATCTGGTTTGCCTCTTTTCAGTTTAAAGGACGAGAAGAGGGAACGACAAGTGCCTAAGGGCGAAGGTCACCTCTCCCTTTCCAGCGAGAGGAAAACACGGTTCCCACTACAACCCCAAGGAAAACCTCACCGAGGCAGGACAGCTCAGTTCTGAAATGCACATACAGCATCCATCCGCTCGCACTGTTAGCCTACGTGAAGATGCTAAACTGACTGGAGAGCCCAGATCTCTTGGCTCAGATCCGCGGAGGCTCCCAGCTCGATGGAGGAGGTGCCGCCACCTCACAAGGGGACGATCCGGGCCAGCTCTGCGGTACGAAAACTTGACCGTAAAAAGCGCAGAAGCTCGTCCCAGCGGCAGGCGCGGCGGGGAGGACCTTTCCGCAGCTTCTAATCCGCGACCTACTGCAAAACGCGCACTCTCACCTGGTCCTAAAGGAGAAGCCACGCCGGCGGCCCATTCCCGCGCGCCGCGTCCCGCGCCCGCCCCCTCGCCTCTGCCGCCCCCGGGCTGCACGGCTCGGCGCCGCGGGTCCGGGGCTGCGGAGAGGCTGGCGATGGCGCGGCGCGGCGCGCGTCCGACCCCCGGCTCCGCAGGTCCCTCGCGGACCCGCTGCCCCTCACCTGGGCAGCTCTCGGTGGCCGGGAGGAGCGAGACCGCAGGACCCCCAGCCCGGCAAGGGGCGCGTCGGGGAGCCGCGTCCTCGCCGCTCGGGGAAAGCCCGGGACGAAACCCAGGTACGAGTGCGCCCGGCTGCTCCTGGCCTCCCAGACCAGCCCTGCCAGCCCGGGAGCGTGGGATGCGGGCACCACGGCCGCGTCTCAGCAGGGCAGCCTCAGGCAGACGCGCGCCGACCGCCCCGCAGCCGGCCTCGGAGAACTTTCCAGCGTCCGGCCGCCGGCAGGGGCCCGAGTCAACGAGGGCGCGCAGCCGGGCCAGGGCTCAGCGAGGCTCGCGCGGCGGCTGCCCCGGGCCGACCCCTTCCTTCCTACCTCTCCCGCCCCCGCCGAGCGAGGGACGCGGCGCCCAAGTTCTCCCCGGCGGGGAAGCGAAAGTCGTGAGGAAGGGGCCCCGGGCATCCGCGGCTGGGCCAGGAGCCCCGCACGCGGGCCCCGAGCGTTCCTCGCCGGCCTGCGTGGCCGAGTGGACTTACGAAAAGGGAGCGGGGGAGCCCCGGGCGCGGAGTCCCCGCGGACGGACGAGTCGCTCCGGCCCGGCCGCGAGCTGCGCTTCGGGCTCCCGGCCCCTCGGCGGCGGCAGCCGCTGGCTCCGGGCTCTCGCCTCCTCCTCGTCCTCCGCTGCCACCTCCTCGGCGCGCCCGGCTGGGGAGTCGCTCTCCCCCGGCCGGGGGCTGGGAGCGCGCCGAGCGGCCCCCGTGACGTGGAGGGAAAGGAGGAGCGTCGCCGCCGCGCTCCCGCCGAGGGAGCTCCGGCCCCGCGCTCCGGGGCCCCGGCGCCGCGCCCGGGACTAAGTTCCCAGGAGCGCGGTGCGCTGCGCACTCCGCCGCCGCTCGGAGCGTCAGCCGGCTTCGGTCCCCTCCCCGCGGTCTGGAGAGCTAAGTGACTTGCCCAGAGATGTTCAGAGGGCGGTGGCAGAGCAAACACGTCTGCGACTCCTTGCTTTTTCCTTTGCGAGGTCCTGCAGGAATCGCCTCGCTCTCACTGGTTAAGACCCACAGGTCAGTGTCCCAGGCAGCCTGGAGAAATATCTAGGAGCGGCGTGGGAAGGTGGGGTTTTATGCCCCATAAATAGACTACAAAGTTGTTTTCCCGTCTGTACCTGCAGGTCAAATAGACACTCTAAGGCTTCCTCTTTACCCTCAAGCGGGGGTGAGGGTGGCGGGCCGTGCCGGCGTGGTATCCGGTCCCCTTTCTGTTCACCCAGTTGCCGGAAACACGCCTACTTAACCAACTGGGCAGTATCTACGCCTCAGCTTGGTGGCGGGTTCTTGTGAATAGACCAGCTCTGAGGGGTGGATGCCCTGCCTTCCATACCTTCTGATTCCCCACCTTCCAGACTTCTCTCGCTGCGCTCTGAGTCCTTGGTGGCCAGCGAGGCGCCTGGGGGGCTGCCTTACAGACCAGGGATGCACCAGGGAAGTCAGTCTCAGCCGGTCTCTTCCTTCTGATCTCAGTTAACCCACGTAGACTGAGCGCCTACTGTATGCCAGGTGTGTTGGTGAGGAGCCAGATCGGACCGGGTAAAACCGGTTAGGCCTTGCGACCCAGAAATCCTAAAAGAGGGAGCTGCATAGGACCCCATATGCTTTACTCCTAGGCTCTGAAATCTGCCCACAGTAGTAGAGACTCTGAGACCACCCTGCCTTAAAAAAAAAATTCCCTGTGTTTGGAAAAAGAAGTATTTTCATAAATACTTTAATACTTTGCAGACTTACTTTCAAGCAACTGGCTAACTTTGCATTCATCTCTCCAGTGGGGCCCCCTGTTTCTGGAAGAGTCATTAAAGGTCACATTATTCACCCTTCTGGTCTCCCTCATGATAATGATAAGAACAACTAAGCCTTCTGTTACCTGCTGTGACCACTGTTCTAAGCAATTTGTGCAGATTAATCTTTCAACCCTCGCAACTTTATGAGGGAGATGCTATTTTTTCTATTCTGATTTTCCAGAGGAGAGGGAGGCAAGTGAGTGGAAATAACTTGCCAGTAAATGGCAGAACCGGAACTCAGACCAGCGTGGTCTGTCCCAATGTCCATGAGATAACAGCTGAAAACTGTGACTTCCAGGGTCCAGTGGTCCACCAGCCACAATCAGCCCCGCTCCCACCATACATAGGCCCCAGTTATCTAAGCAAGGGCTGCTATGAAATCCAAACACATATAGTTTCTCCCAAATTGGTCAGTGTAAAAATTTGGATATATCATATCATAAAGTAGTTGTCCATTCACTTACTTGCACCCCTGTTTCCAACTCCAGGATCAACCTTTTGTCATAAATAAACTGTTTCTATGATAAGACCTTAAAAAATACCTTATGAGCTTCCCTGGTGGTCCAGTAGTTAAGAATCTGCCTTCCAGTGCAGAGGACACCCATTAGATCCCTGGCTCAGGAACTGAAGATCCCAGGTGCTGTGGGACAACTGAGCCCAAGAGCTGAAGACCCCAAGTGCTGCCACTGAGACCCAACACAGCCAAAACAGAGTTAAATAAATAAATATTAAAAAGTACCTTTACCGACCGCAATGCTTATGAACTCTTTCTTTTCTACCCAGACTATATTCAGTTCCTTCCCTGTCCTCTTCAGTTACCCTCTTCCCTTAAAGCCTTGCTCTGATCAGCATCCCAGGTCTTCAGAAAGGATGCCTCTCAGCTGCATATGTATGTGTTTATGGTTAGTCACTCAGTCATGTCCAATTCTTGTGACCCCATGGACTGTAGCCCACCAAGCTCCTCTGTCCATGGGATTTCCCTGGCAAGAATACTAGAGTGGGTTGCCGTTTCTTTCTCCAGGGGATCTTCCCAACTCAGGAATCAAACCTGTATCTTCTGTGTTGGCAGGTGGATTCCTTACTGCTGAGCCGCCAGGGAAGCCCCTAGGCTGGGTGGTGGCCCCCTAAGGCCTCCACTACATCCTACAGGGGGCTTAGCACTCCTAGGGTATCAGTTTCCCCAGGACTGCCATAACAAGTCACTACAAACTGGGTGACTTCAGACAGTATAAATTTATTCTTTAACAATTTAGAGTCTAGAAGTGTGACATCAAGGCATTGGCCAGACTGTGCTCTCTTTGAAGGGTCTAAAGTCCAGTATGGGCTTCCCTGGTGGCTCAGTGGTAAAGAATCTGCCTGCCGATGCAGGAGACTAGGGTTCGATCCCTGGGTCAAGAAAGATCCCCTGGAGGAGGAAATGGTAACCACTCCAGTATTCTTGCCCAGGAAATCCCATGGACAGAGAGGAGCTACAGTGGTAGGCTACAGTCCATGGGGTTGCAAAGAAGTTAGACATGACTTACAGAGACACAATGAAGTCCAGTATGACCTATTCATAACTTGATTACATATGCAAAGACATGAACTTTGAGGGGACACTTGTCAACCCAGTACAACACCCAAAAGTCACTGTTAATGAAAACACATTGTTTGAGCTAAGAGTACAAAAAGGCATACATAAATCACAGACCTTGCCCTCAAAGAAAAGACACTGTCGTTACAGAGACAGTAACTACACAGTAACTACACATGTCCTGTACTCAGAACATGCATCGCCAAGGCAGGATATGCTTAGAATCAGCTGCCTGGGACCAAATGGCAGCCATGCCAGGGGAATTCACTGAGGATACTACTAAAGGACTTCACTCAGAGTACACGGAGTTCCCAGCAGGTCCTTGAAGGGAAAGTAGGAAAGGCGAAGCTAAGTAAGGAGGGCTTGTCAAAAGCACGGCTCCAAAGGGGAAGGTGTGCCTGAAAGAATCTTACTTCTGAAGTTTTGCTGTGGAAATGGGAGGCTGAAAAGGATGTAGATAAGAGCTCAGTGAGTTTCTCTGATAATACTGTGCTGTAACACTGCCGCAGTGAGCATGCTGTGAAGTGGTCTCTAATCCATTCCTGTTATGTGGTCTTTATGGCAATCCTGAGTGCTGTTACACAACCAAGGATCCTGGGGCTCAAAGGAATAGTAACGTGTCCAGGTAAATCAGCAAGTCAGCTGTAGAACTGGTGGGAAACACACTTGCTGTTCTTCGTTCAGGAATTCTGCCACAAAATAACGTGCCTCCTGGGTTACCCTTCCAGTCCTGATTGTGTTGTTCTTGCCAAGGAAACCATCTGAAGAAGACAGTAATCCTGCAAGAGGTGGAAATGTCTTCTAAAAGTCATGGAAATCCCAAATTGGAATTGTGGTGAACCCTTCCCAGCCATCTGAATTGCTTTCACGAAACTTTATGAGGAATTTCTAATGTATTTTAAAAGTCTTCTGAGGCCTTCAGAGACAGCGTAGGATCCAGTGTCTTTCTGCAGAACTAACTTAGCTGGTTATCTTAAGGAACAGGGGCTGAATGGAACTTGAAGGCATGCAGAGACACTGGTAAGAAGCTGAGGGGAAGTTGAATACAAAAGACAAGAAATTACACCACAGGTCAGCAGAAACTGATAATTCAAGCTCTAGGTCTGGGCTCACCAGCGTGGAGTCAAGCACAGATGACCAGATCTTGGCATGTTTTGGAGGCTTTCTGATAAGAATTTGTCACAGGCTACCAACGGGAAGCAATCAGGAAGTCTAGCCTTGGGTTGGCTATCTGATACTTAATGTGTTTCCCTGGGTTTTCCTTTACTTAGCAAGCTTGCCAGATTCTCTGCTGGCTGAGTGTTTAAAGGTATATTTAAGGATGAAATGCTTTTGAGACTAAAGTGATTCACTGAACTCTTGCTTGTACAAAATGCTGCACTGGTTGCTATGGAAGAATACAAAAATACAACAGCCCTTGACCTTGGAGAAAATCCCATTTAATTTAGGAGACATGAGACATATAAAGTCTACATGATATAAGTGAGACTAAGTGACATTTGTAAGTAGTTTCTCATGTTTAGATACAACTTCTCACAACAAGGCCCTCCTGGCTCCCCTTTTTAAAGTCATGTCCTGCTTTGGAGAAAGGACCAGGAGGGGTGCGGTGAGTGGGACAGAGGGATGTGGGGGTGGTGGGGGTAGTGGCTGAGAGCAATGTCCAGGCCCCAAGCCAGCCGGCCAGCTGATGGAGTTTCACAGAAAAGTGCTAAAAGGGAAGAGCTTGCTCTCAGGAAAATAGGCAAATAGGGGCCGCTAAGGCTGGGGAGGCAGTAGACTTTTCCCTGTATGTCGACTGAGGGACTCATGTCATTTGACTTGGCTTCTAAAGGAAAAGGAGACCCACCACTACAGAGACAGGGCTCTAGGGCCACATTACTATACATAAAGTCATTTGTGGCACAGAGCTAAGCTCTTCCAAATTTAACTGTTCACTCCTTTTTTTTATCCTGGTTTTTCATTTGGGTCAAAATCACCATTTTCTTTTTTTTTCCCCCTTTTAAAAAAAATTGAAGTATAGTTGATTTATAATGTATTAGTTTCACGTTGTACAGCAAAGTGATTCAGTTATACACACATGTATGTTCTTTTTCAGATTCTTTTCCATTATAGGTTATTGCAGGATATGGCAAACCAACATTTTTTTGAACCTCTTCATTTCCATCACCAGCATTTCTTTGGGGGACATTTTTACACAAAGAGACATAGTTTCTGTTTTGTTTAACCATTGCCTGATGGTTAATGAGTAGGTAATGACGAACAGAGCCGAAAGAGCTGCGCTGAACTGAAGATGCTGGGGGACTGGCAAGGCTCACCCACTAGCTGGGCAACTTGCATTACCATTTCCTTGCCTCCAGCTTTGACGGACATGGAACGACTTTGTATCTCAGCCGCAAGGCCAGACATCATTGAACTTTAAGGTGTCTCATGAACAGCTGAAAACAGAAATGCTAACTGCTTTTACCTTTAGAAGTATCACTGCTTACATTACAGCTTCAGATGTTTACACCTACTGTTCCTACTGTAAAGGAGCCTAAATGAAAGAATATGAACTTACAAATATGGCCAAGGAATTTAGAAGTTAACTATGCAGCCTATCGGAGAAGGCGATGGCACCCCACTCCAGTACTCTTGCCTGGAAAATCCCATGGACAGAGGAGCCTGGTGGGCTGCAGTCCATGGGGTCGCGAAGAGTCAGACACGACTGAGCGACTTCACTTTCACTTTTCACTTCCATGCACTGGAGAAGGAAATGGCAACCCACTCCAGTGTTCTTGCCTGGAGAATCCCAGGGACGGGGGAGCCTGGTGGGCTGCCGTCTATGGGGTTGCAGAGAGTCGGACTTGACTGAAGCAACTTAGCAGCAGCAGCAACATGCGGCCTATATGAGGGACTTTAGGATTCAGGCAGCTTGATCTATTGTTCAGTCACCAAGTCGTGCCCAACTCTTTGCGACCCCATGGACTGCAGCACACCAGGGTTCCCCGTCCTTCACTGTCTCCTGGAGTTTGCACAAATTCATATCCATTGAGTCAGTGATGCTTATCTAACCATCTCATCCTTGATGTGGCATGGCTTCAAATTCCATTCTTCTGATTTAACTGGTAAGGGAGTTCAGGACATGAAAACACTACAATTAACATTTAAGCAGACACGTTCCACATTTCTTGGCTTTTATGTGTTTGAGAGAGATGTATCCCTGGTTTCCTTTTGCAAAGCAGGCTTCAACAAAAATGAAATGAGAAGAAATAGAAAATGAGAGAGTCCAAAGAAAACACATGTGGAGGTTATGTGCTATTATCCCTCACAGTCTTGAGAACCCAATGAGACTTAAAATCCAAATCTTATGGGCACATGCAGTCAATTAACAGGGTAGTTTTCCATGAAAATTGAGTTTGGGCAGTATCTCAGATGAATCAAGTTTACTTTCTTTATGCCTGGGGCTCCTAGATTGAAAAAGAGAAAGCCCAAGAGCAGGGATCAACGGATTTGTGCTGCAGCTCTTCCAGCAGGACTTTTGCATCCCATTTTCCACCAGCGAGCATCTCTGTCTGCCCTGCCCGTCATTCATCAAAGGGAGTCAACACTGGCTCCTCAGTGTGTAGGTGGCAGGAGTCAGTAAGGGCCACTGTCACTCAGAAAGATGTCAACACTTTTAATCATAATGTCTATTTTTTAGGCAGGTATCTTTGATTTAGACAGAGGAAACATATGATACCTAACAGTGTGAGTTCTGAAACCAGACTACCAAGTTTGACTCCCAGCTCTACCATCTGGTGGTACATGTGTGTCTTTGGGTCAGTTTACTTCATCCTATACCTTGATTTCCTCATCTGTAAAATGGGACAATAGTTCTACCTCATAGGGTGTGGTTAAGATTAAATGAGATAATACATTGGAAGTGCTTATAACAATGACTTGGTATATGTTAGGTGCAATAGATAGTAGCTCTTACCCCACCCTAGCCTTACTCACATGCTTTTTTTTTTTACTAGCAGAGTCCAGAGTGTGCACACCTGACTACTCTTCTGCACGTGGGCACGTACTTAAAACTTTTCTCAGCCAATCAAGGGTAGCCCGCTTCCCTGGCTAGTGACTGATGTAGGAACAAGCAGAAGGTAAAATTTTGCCTAATGAAATAAACTTTCCTGGGGCGGTGGTGGTGGCGTTCAAGGAAGGTTTCTTCCCAAATGATGTGCATTGGAGGAAATGTTTCTTTCTTCTTCTAATGCTATTTCTGCATCTACATCTGCCTGAAACAGCAGAGTCATCTTGGCACCCTGAAGGGAGCTGGAAGAAAGATGGAAACAATCATAACACTGTTGAGTTAAAGAGCTAACCAGCTCCAGATTCCTACCTCTGGACTTGCTATATGAAAGAATAAAATTTCCATTTTGAATATGGTTTTCTGTTATGACTTGAATATACTCTGTATTTCTTGAGTATCTAGTGTGTCTATTTAATTGGAAACATGAAGCATGAAACTACAAAGCTGACCTCGACAAGTTTTCCAGCTACTCGAAGACAAGTTTCCAGCTACTTGAGGGAAATAAACCATGAAAAGAACACTAACACCAAGCAGCAAATATTCAGTGCTTGGCCTGAGAAAGCAACCCAGGAAGATACGTATAAGGAGAGGGCTCAAAGAATAAGGAAAACATGAATGGATAGATGAGACAGGGAATATTCTTGATAGTAAACAAAATATTGGGTAGAGTTAGGGATTGTGTTAGTTTGCCAGGGCTGCCAAACTGGATGGCTTAAACAACAGATTATCTCTCTGGAGGGGAGAAGTCTAAGATTGAAGGGTCAGTGGGGTTGATTTCACTTAGAGGCCTCTCTCCTGTGTTTGCAGATGGCTGCCTTTTTGCTCTGTCCTTACAGGGTCTTTTACCTGTTCACATGCACCCCAGTATCCCTTAGTACAGCCAAAAATGTTTCATAAAGGACACCAGTCAGACTGTATGAGGACCTACTTCAACTGCCTTAAACATCTCTTTTAACGATTCTATCTCCAGATACAGTCACATTCTGAGGACTGAAAGCTGGGAATTCAACATATGAATTTTGAGAGGACACAATTTCATCCCATAAAAGGGATGAAAACGGAGTTTAAGAGTGAGTCAAAGGTTACAGATGACTGGCAGATTAAGCTGGAAAGTTATGTCAGGACCAGAGAGTAGGCGCCTCAAACCTTGGGCTGAGATTTTACTCCTGCAGCAGCAGCAAGGAAGTAAAAATAGACCTAGGAAGAATAATTTGGCACAGTGTGCTGCAGGTTTTTATAAGGGAAAGAACTGGGGAGAAAGAAATGGGATGAGCTTGCACATAGTCTAGTCCTGATAAAGGACTAAACTCAGGAAGGGAACTTGATGGGACTGAATGAAAGAGAAGTGGAAGAGAAAAGGACAAGATGTATGTAGTCTTGGACACTGCCAGCTATCAGGCCAGTGGAAGCTAATCTGTAATTCAAGTCTTAAAAGAAAGTATTATTTTGTCATAACAGGATTCTGAGTCCAATTCGGGTGATTGGGGTTCCAGCTCTCTAATATTTAGGAGTACCTGTCTGAAAGGGAACAGGCTTCCTTGTTGGGTATGGACTATCCTGGAGGTGTTCAGGAAGTTAATTTTATCGAAAGGATACAAATATCAGGGATTGTATAATTGGATATTCTTGGAGGTCTCATATAGTTCAAGGTCTAGAAGTTAAACTAACGCTTTTGGGTCTAAAAGCCTTTCATTTAGAACCCAGAATAGACAAAATGTCTTGCCATCACTCCAAACTGTCCAGTCATCTCAGAGGGAAGATCTGGGGTAAGGGAACTCTCTGGACCCCAGTCTGGCTTGAAGTGGATGGACCCTTGTGTTTAGTTTGGGCAATACTCACATGCCTCCACCAGGTTTCTGTCAGTTACCAGTTGGTATATTTAATGTTAAACGGGCTTGGAAAATTGTTTAAGAATTTGATTACTAAAATGAAAACTCAGAATTACAAGATTGGAAGAATTGATGCTTTTGGACTGTGGTGTTGGAGAAGACTCTTGAGAGTCCCTTGGACTGCAAGGAGATCCAAGCAGTCCATCCTAAAGGAGATCAGTCCTGAGTGTTCATTGGAAGGACTGATGCTGAAGCTGAAACTCCAATACTTTGGCCACCTGATTCGAAGAGCTGACTCATGGGAAAAAACCCTGATGCTGGGAAAGACTGAAGGCAGGAGGAGAAGGGGACGACAGAGGATGAGATGGCTGGATGGCATCACCAACTCGATGGACATGAGTTTGAGTAAGCTCCGGGCGTTAGTTGGTGACGGACAGGGAAGCCTGCTGTGCTGCAGTCCATGGGGTCGCAGAGAGTCAACACGGCTGAGCGACTGAACTGAGAACGTATGACTTTTATTAACTGTTCAGTTCGGTTCAGTAGCTCAGTCATGTCCAACTCTTTGCGACCCTATGAATCACAGTGCCAGGCCTCCCTGTCCATCACCAGCTCCCAGAGTTCACTCAGATTCATGTCCATCAAGTCAGTGATGCCATCCAGCCGTCTCATCCTCTGTTGCCCCCTTCTCCTGCCCCCAATCCCTCCCAGCATCAGAGTCTTTTCCAATGAGTCAACTCTTCGCATGAGGTGGCCAAAGTACTGGAGTTTCAGCTTTAGCAACCTTCCTTCCAAAGAAATCCCAGGGTTGATCTCCTTCCGAATGGACTGGTTGGATCTCATTAATAAACAAAAGACCTGCTTTTAAGTTATTTTTTTTAACTATTTTTAAATTACAAAAGAAATGTTTGGCTTTTTAAATTTTATGTTTTGGCTTTTTTATTTTTAAAATGTTGAATGTGAACTGCAAAACATCTTTCTACTTTCCCCAGTCCAGCTCCCTCAGTGATAGGCACTGCAACATTCCACCTTTTACTGGACATTCCCAACATCACACACATACGTATGCATAGAAATACACATTTCATAGCTTATAAAGTACATAAACCATATATAAAATATACATAAATATATGGCTTTACATATTATAAATGTACTCAAGGCATATAATTTTTATTTAACATAATCAGGAGTTATACTAAATACTAACAATCTACATTTTTTTAGTTACTCATATATACAATTTCCCATGTTAGTACATATATTCCCAAATGGCCCATGTTTTAAATATATCCTTAAGGAATGAAAGCCAAACAGATCACCAAATAAGGTAGGCTATTCAAAAATTAGAAAAATAAGGTAGTCTAAGAAAATGATAATGGAATAAAATTCTTGTCAGGTCTCACACATTACAACATGTAGGATCACTTTATCCTGAACATTTTCAACTGACTCTCAAAGGAAGAAAAATAAAATGATCTGTCTTTATACTTTTATTAATAGGCAAAACTTTTCAGTTGTTTTCTTTCAGATATTTCAAATTTTTATCTGAATAGAAAGAATAAACACAGTACCAATTTCAGAGTTGCCAAAGGGTGCATGTAGTTAGAAGTCCTTCTTTCCCTGTAGCTCTCCAATCCCATAATTCTCTCCACGGGCAACTGCTGACAAGGTTATTGTGTATTCTAAAGATATTTAAGATTCTGTACATTTAAAACAAGAAAATATCAAAAAGCAACACATTATGGCTCCTCTGCATCCCCACCAAATTCTAGCACTTGCTGCTGCTGCTAAGTCACTTCAGTCGCGTCCAACTCCGTGCGACCCCATAGACGGCAGCCCACCAGGCTCCCCTGTCCCTAGAGTAATCTCTATTGCAGTTTGACATCGCTACCCAAAAAATGAGAGAGAAAGGATAGAATTAGGCCACAGAGTTAAAAAGTATATTTGGGAATCTGGGGTAATTACAGATAAGAATAAGATGGCTATCAAAGACAGCTAGTAAGGCACTTATTTTTTTAAAAACTTATGAAAACTTATAAAACTCTTGAATATAATTCTTTAAAAATAACTTCATGACAATGTAGCAAACTTTACAGGTAAAATATACACCCTACTTAAAATAATCAGCCCCCAAATCAACCCTTGATTCATTGTTTATTGTAAGACTTAGCACAGCTATAATTCTATTGACACTAAATTTTATGAAACTTATGATAAATCTCTTTCATAATTCTACATTTTGATTTCAATATAAATTCCAAAGTAAATGGGGGGTAGGTAATAAGGTTTTACGTTCTTTTTTGAAGTAGATTCACTTTACCAGGGATTGTTTAAGACCAATTATCATTCCTAGTTGTATCCTTACTTTATCCCATAAAGAACAACTGTTATTTATGCAAAAGTGAGGTGTTGATTTAAAGATTAAAAGTCTATGATAGTAAAAAAAAGCCAGAGAGTCAATATTGTTTATGTCAAAAATGTCTTTAATTGCAAAAAGTATTAATCTTACTATAATAGTTGAAGAGTTACATTTTTTCTTATAATAGACATTATACTTACACATCTTAAGCAGCAACTCATAAAGTATGTGTTAAATAGGTTCGCCAGTCCAAACAAGATGAAATATGAACACTGACTAATAACATGAACAAATATCAAATAAGTTTTTTAAAAGCAAGGCTTTAGAATGTTAGCTCCTCACATTCCGCGTAGAACTTCCAATGCTCATCCATTATATGGCATGGGAGGAATTCTTGATTGCTGCTTAACAGAATTTCTTTTATTTGAAGATAATGTGGGATGCTTTGCATTGATTCTTTGGAAGTTCCTGTTTAAAGAAGTGTCAACAAATTAGAAACTGCCTTTTGAAAAAATAAGATTTAAATTTACTTATTACAAACTTCAGACCCTAGTCAAGTGTATTAGCACACATAACAGGTTTTCTTGCCAAGTCATTCTTCCCTCACTCCATTTTCTTTACCCAAGAGAAAGCTGTAAATCAGCACTGACCCATTTGGGAAGAAAGAAGCCTGTCTGCAGTCTAAAGTACCAAGGCAAAAAAAGGATAATTGAAGGTTCTGAAGGTAGTTAAACAAAGTCCCTCTGTGCCGCCATTTCCAATAAACTGAGGGTAAAATAGTTGTGAAGATTAAAAGAGACATTGCATGTGAAATGTGTGGCTACTGCCTAATACACAGGAAACAATAATATTAGCTGCTGTTATTATCATATTTATTACTGAAGACATTGTTAGGCTGGACGATGGGTGATCAGTTTTCTAGGTCACACAAACTTGGCTGTGACCTCAAGCAAGTTATATGGCTTCTCCAGACTTCCATCTCCTCTGAGAGGTGAGAGCAGATGACCCACGGGGTCCCTTTCGGCTGTGCCCATCTGAATCGATGACTCTAAAACTGGCTTCTTTAAGCTCCCCGCCAGTCTCAGAGATTCCTTTCTTGGAGACTGATATTTATTACTAAGACATTGTTAGGCTGGACGATGGGTGATCAGTTTTCTAGGTCACACAAACTTGGCTGTGACCTCAAGCAAGTTATATGGCTTCTCCAGACTTCCATCTCCTCTGAGAGGTGAGAGCAGATGACCCACGGGGTCCCTTTCGGCTCTGCCCATCTGAATCGATGACTCTAAAACTGGCTTCTTTAAGCTCCCCGCCAGTCTCAGAGATTCCTTTCTTGGAGACTGGCTATATGACCTGTAAGGCATTCAGCTAACCGAATCTTTTTCCAGGGATAGCACCAATGTGCGTCTCTGTGACCTCGGCCAGGCAGTTTCAGATAGACACACTGTAAGTCCGAGAGCTCTGCTCATAACTCTAAGCAGTACAAATGTTTACACAGTTACCCATCTGCATAGATATCTGGGGTTTCCAATAACTAGTACTCATTTATCCTTCTAGCGGTGATCCCACACTAATTTGCCTCTGGAGGACGATCCTTCCCTGTCACACCTGGCCCAGGTGCTTCTGGGGAAACTGCTCTCAGCTGTGTGGCTGCACCACGCCGCCTGCCTCTTGTCAGCCCCGTCTCACGTCTGCAGTCCATCCCTCCCTTTCTGCACGACCACACCTTCGTCTGCTCCTGAGGAATGTGCCTGTCAACCCACTCCAGGATTCTTGCCTGGAGAATTCCATGAACAGAAGAGTCTGGCAGCCTTCAGGGGTTGCAGAGAGTCAGGACTGAGCAACTACCACTCACTCACCCAAGGAATGTGCCCAAGCTGGATAAACTCCCTAGCATCTTGCCTTACCCTGCTCTCAACTGATGTGAAAACTGGAAGAAGAATGCCTTTTGCTGACATATGGTAAAGGGTCGTGAGACCCCCAAGGAAGGGCGGGGAGTTCCATCAGTGCGAACCAACCAGGCTTCTCCTAGTAGTCAGGTTCTGTTCTTAGCTTTGGTCCCTTCAAGTCCTCCGTACCCTCTGCAGAGGCATGCAGTACCGCTGTGAATGCTTCTGGATCATCTCCTGACCCCTCCTACCTGTATGTAAGTTATCAAACACTTCACAACTGTACTTAAAGGAGTTGCCTGCTTAGTTTTTTGGTCTTCAAGTTTCTTCTCCGTTCAGGGGACATTATTCAATATCTCTGCTTTCCAACATCAATCTGATTTGTTTAGATAAACCCCAATTAGTGAACAGGGATTGATTCATGGAAGAAAACATGACCCATCCAGAGCAGAGTTACACGCAATGAGATCTTTGCTTCACCTTCTAGGAAAGAGTCACATCCAGGTTCTTCCCCTCTGGACTTGGATCTGAAAGCATGGAGCTCTGGAATGAGGAGAGGAGAGGCTGTTACAAAGGAGCTAAGAAAAGGAAAGTGAGAAAAACTAGTGGTGAGAAAGGGGGGAACACAGGCGGCGCCACTTCCTTGGTAAACCCACAGGCAGCCGTGCTGTCTGAACCCTGGCCTAAGTCTGAAAACCTATTCCTGGTACACGCACCAACAAAATTTCTTTTTAGGGGGTTTTAAGGCAGTCTGACTTGGGTTTTAATCTGTTACATAAACTGTTTTACACATGGTCCATATGTAAACAAAATAATTCCTTTATTAGCAGCTTTGTTGTAGACAAAGCTGTCTATCTGAAGCAAGGTATCCCACCAAAGTTGGAAGTGGAGAGCATTCTTTCAGGAAAAATTCATGGAAATAAGTTTAAATATGTACTTAAGTTCATTTTGCCAATATTATCTTAGTTTCGTAAGAGCAAGGATGGGCTTGTATACACAAAAAACCTGTTTCCTCTGTCCAGTGAGTGGGCCTTGCCTCCAAAGTCACAGACCCAAACAGGGGCACTTGTGAAAGATGGCTGGGAGCACTGCTGAGCTGTATCTTATCTGTAATGGGCGTAACCGGAAAGGACCAGCACGGCGCTCACACAGCAAAGGTCACCAACAGAGATGCAGGGTGCGAAGCAGCAGTAGCTTCAAGGGGAGTGGCCTGCCCATTTTCCCGGCTGACATGCTCGAAACAGAGGGGCCCAAATCTGGGGTGCTGAGATGACACACGTGAAGTGTCTGAAAGACAGTGTTTTCAGATGGACGTCTGTTAACCTGTTAACCCCCAGAAGTGGGGTTTTCAATCAAGTAATGCTAGTGTTAAACACTCTGATGCTGGAAGGGAGTGAGGGCAGGAGGAGAAAGGGACGACAGAGGATGAGATGGCTGGATGGCATCACGGACTCGATGAATGTGAGTCTGAGTGAACTCCAGGAGTTGGTGATGGACAGAGAGGCCTGGCGTGCTGCGATTCATAGGGTCGCAAAGAGTCAGACACGACTGAGCGACTGAACTGAACTGAGTGTTGAACATTCTTTTCCTTTTGCTTTACCATTCCCATCATTCATCACCTTTGTCAAATGAGGAAGTAAGAAATGTGAAAGCTTTCTGTAAAACTGTCAAGTGTTATTCAGCATTGCTTTGCACTCTAAACAAGCTTTGCTTGGAGATGATTTGGGTTTCTCTCTCCCTCATGGGCTGTAATAAATTGAGAGAAAGGGACCATTTTAGGCCCATCTCTTTTTGTTGTTGTTGTTTGTTTGTTTTAAGCAGTGCTGACTTTATCACTAAAGTCAGTAGGGTGTGGTGGTTTTGATGTATAACTTTCTCAACAGGGTTATCTGGTTGATGGTCTAGCTAGTAGCTGTTCACATGGCTTCTCTTTCAAAGGGACAGAGTTCATGGCAGCCAAAATCCCACTCCTAGATCCACTTGTTACTGTTAGCATACTGTTAGTAACTAGAATTACTTCTGAATTTCCTGTAATCACAGGACTTTACTGCAAGGGGCTCGGTGGTAACGGGCGGTGCCACTTCCTTGGTAAATCCATGGACAGAAGTCCTGGGAACACACATATCTCACCACAAAATACAGTATTAAGAACATCTCACTTCTCACAGTACAGCCTCTTTTCCATAATAACCAGACTGGAAAAATCAGAGGTCACTCTGAAGGGAAAAAGTTAAATTTTAAAAAGTTTTCTTTGTCCTGTTAAAACCCCAGAGGCAGGCCATACCTCATGGAAAATAGCCTGCCCCTTATCTGATGACTCATGGTCTTCTGATCTTTGCAGAAGCCCCCCCACCCAGAACGGTTATTTTTATGTTAATCCTTCCTGGAGGCTGTTTTTCTGAGAATTAGCCAAACCGCTGCAGGGTGGTCAGTCGGCCTTCGACTCAATAACTTGCAGACCTATCCCTGTAAAGGTTAAGCCTTGCCCACCAATCAAACGTCCTCACCCCACCTGTACCTGCTTGTGGCCCCCAATCACATTGTCCTAACCCTATTCCCGCCTGCTTGTGATTTTTCTGTATAAAAATCCTTTGCGACCAGTGTTCTGGGTTCATTCCTCCCGAGGAGTTTGAACCCCGGCGTGCTGGTTCAATAAAATCCTCTTGCAGTTTGCATCGAATTCCTGGTCTTGGTGATCTGTGGGCCAACGGTTCGGTGATTAGGCCTTCTCCGGGTCTAACAACTCTAAAAACCCCTGCTGGCATCTCCTTGCCTCCCTCGCCCTCTGCCGCCTCTCCCTCCTCCCTGCCTCCTCTTCTGCACCAGGGGTCTCTGAGCTCCGTCCACCACTCACTCCCACCCATGTCATTCCAGCCAGCGCTGCCAGGAGCCGGAACCTTTGTCTGACCACAACTTCTAACGCTTCCAAGTTTCTATGTTGTTGTCTACTTCTTGATACACTGAGACCGGGAGAGCAACAAAACAAACACACAAACAAAATACACACACACATGTACAGAAAACTGAGCTAAACAGAGTAGCCCCATGTAAGGAAATGTAAGAATGCAGCAGATTAATTTCAAATGTATGATCCTGGTTTGAATTCTGTTAAGTAACTATACAATTGCTACATTATCCTAGCACATAACAGTACAAGCTTCAAAATCATTTGAATCATTCCAGACAAGTAACGTTCAGCAAAGTTAAAGACAAAGAGTTTCACTAACTTTCCTTCCCTTTTGGAAGCTGAACAAACCTTTTCTCCATATCCACATGTGAAAGCATATCTGAAACCGTCAATGCCAGTATATAATGTTTTAAAAACTCTTCACTTTTTCTTTTCATAAAAAATTAAATATATATGTAGTATACTATATGTACATAAAATGAGTAAAAATATATCATGAGATGTATTATCAGTCTTCTGAGAAATAATCTGTTATTAACAGCAGCTGAGGACACAGGTACAGAATCACGAGTCTCCTCCGCGGGTCCACGTCTGGGCTCACTCTGCAAGCCTCCTGGCTTCAGGGCTTTTAGAGCTGAGCTCTTAAGGTTTTACTGTTATCTATACTTTGAATTCGGCCTGTAGGCATGGTTTTCCTGAAACCCTCTCCCTGTTCCACCCAGGTAACTAACCATAACATCCCAAGGTCTATTACAGCCTTCTGTAGCTTGCTTCTGTGTTGAAGTACAGCGCACATAACTGTTATCTATACTTTGAATTCGGCCTGTAGGCATGGTTTTCCTGAAACCCTCTCCCTGTTCCACCCAGGTAACTAACCATAACATCCCAAGGTCTATTACAGCCTTCTGTAGCTTGCTTCTGTGTTGACAGTACAGCGCACATTTGTCCATCAATTTTCAGTACTTTACTCTTTGCACAACCATGTGAGACAAGAAAGGGAAAGAATCCAAGTAGTTGGGAAACTGGGATTGAGATTTTTAAAATTTAATAACTCATTTATAGTAATCAATACATTCATTGTTACTTTGTAGGTACTTAATAGGTTGCACAAAATGCAGGCACTTAAATAGAAAAGAAAACAAGTCTGGCCTCACCAGTACAGTCTATACTCTTACTACAAGCCTTACTATTCCCATCAAGCTCTGGGCCAGTTTGGAAGGATGGGAACAAATAAAGCACAAAGGACATAACTAAAAGACCTGCTTCCAAGCTGGAAGCTCCCAGACACTGGAGTTTTGCTTCCACTCTAACCCGGACAGGCATGTTGGAGGTGGTAGCTGAGAGGGAATGAAGCAGCAAGATTCAGATACTGCATGTAAAATGCTTAAATATCATATACTTTATAGGAAATGATTTTACTTTGGGTCCATTAGCAGTTGTTCCTGTGCCGTGGCTGCTGAGATCTGCAGTGACGTGAACTCACAGGCAGGATGCTATAACACCAGGAGCAAACACACATATGGAGTCTAAGCCATCTGACGTGATCTACTATTCATTTTTCCCAGTCTTCACTGTGGGGAGGATTAATGTGTGGACTAGTGCTCAGAAGTTCTGTTCTGCTTAAGGGGCCAGACACCTCCTGGTCCTGAAGCCTCCAAGAAACAAAGAGGGATATGAAGATTTTTAAAGTTCTGTCTCTGAAAGAGTTCTTGTGAGTGAGGAAAGGAGAAATCAGAACCTTGAGAAACACTAACTTAATTTGTTGTTTGGTCAAGAAATTGTCTTCTTTGCAGTGATAACCAAGGACATCTATTTGTAGCTTTCTGACAAAAAACTTATTCCATCAGCACCGTGAAAACTACTGAATCACCCCACTGGTAGGTAGGAGCCCTTCTCCCTTTAATTTTCACTTTTGCTTGAGGCAGATTCCCTAGACAAAGTCAGTGCTCTCTGAGACCAGTAAATAAAATTTCTGAACAGTAGCACATTTAGCCACCCAGTACAGCCAGGAAGAAAGCCATTTAATTGGGTCTTTGGCTCATCTTGACCCTAATCTCCAATAGGAAAGGCACAGCTAAGGAGACATTCTGCTCATGGACAAGGTAGAGAGAAATAAATCTCCTTCAAGTAGTATCACTCCATGTTAGCTACTCTGCACAAGTCTGTTTAAACTGAATTTCTAGATTCACTAGTAGGCAAAGGAATGGGCTCAGGCAATTACTCATGTTATCTAGTTGCTGAAACTGGCACTTCAAAAATGACAAACTAGTTAGTTTAAAAATAATTTTAACTTTTACTGTTCTTTTTCCTGTTTTTTTTTTTTAATTCTCTTGATATGTCAAAACCAAAAAATAATCAGATTCATTATTGTAATTGCTAGTTCACTTCAGACACACCCTAACCCATTTTACTTCTCTTGCTCTCAAGCTTCATTATCTGTGAAACAGGTGCAAGACCAGCTGATGTATTAAAAGTTCATTCTAACTTTAAAATTATTGAATTGAGACTTCAAGAACTTGTGCTTACAAATGAAGCATTCTACACTTCATTAAGATTATGGGATGAAACATCACTTACTCTAGTTAAAAATGAATATACTTATGTATACATTCTCATTCTGAATCAGAAATATAATTCCAATCAAAGGGAAATGATTAAGAATAATTTTAATAGACTGTAAAAATATATCTGCTCTAGTTATATGGGGAAAAATTCTATTATGGCTATTTAAATGCAAAGTTCAATGCCTTCTGATAAATGAAGGATCCTAATTCAAAAGCAAACACATTGCTTTGCCAACAAAGGTGCATCTAGTCAAGGCTATGGTTCTTCCAGTAGTCATGTATGGATGTGAGAGTTGGACTGTGAAAAAGGCTGAGTGCTGAAGAATTGATGCTTGTGAACTGTGGTGTTGGAGAAGACTCTTGAGAGTCCCTTGGACTGCAAGGCGATCCAACCAGTCCATTCTGAAGGAGATCAGGCCTGGGAGTTCTTTGGAAGGAATGCTGCTAAAGCTGAAACTCCAGTACTTCGGCCTCTTCATGCAGAGTTGACTCATTGGAAAAGACTCTGATGCTGGGAAGGATTGCGGGCAGGAGGAGAAGGGGATGACAGAGGATGAGATGGCTGGATGGCATCACCGACTCAATGGACAGGAGTTTGAGTGAACTCCAGGAGTTGGTGATGGACAGGGGCCTGGTGTGCTGCGATTCTTGGGGTCACAAAGAGTCGGACACGGAGAACAACTGAAGTGCAGTGAAAGGATACATATGGTGACAGAGTATTATATGATTGGATACCTAAAACTAAATTAATAATTTGGCATATATTTACACTGAAGGGCTTCCCTGGTAGCTCAGTTGGTAAAGAATCTGCCTGCAATGCAGGAAACCTGGGTTAAGACAACCTCCTGGAAAAGGGCCCAGCTACCCACTCCAGTATTCTGGCCTGGAGAATTCCATGGGCTGTATAGTCCATGGGGTCGCAAAGAGTTGGACATGACTGAGCGACTTTCACTATACACTGATAAAATCAAAAGCCATCTGTGAAAACCCGACTGGAATCAAGAAACAGACTTGATCGTAATATTGAGAAGTCTAAAACTATTTAGGCCGTCATTGTTCAGGGGAAAACTGAAATTAACAGGCAGTTCCTTAAACTGAACTGGGTTTGAGGGACTTGATTGTACAGGTAAGGTAAGGTGTTCGGGTTTTCTGTATGTCTGTCGTACAGATGTGAACTTGGAGTGCACCTCCTGAGAAGAAGCTCCTATCTGCCCTAACGTATGTGCCATAGTCCAGCAGGGGGACGGCGCATGGCAACTGCTCAACAGATCATCTGTTTCCTTCTCTTTCTTCCTCTATCAGTAGATGTAAACTACCAGGGTGAAAAAAAAATGACCTGTTCAAATAGTGAAAAAGAATCAAAAGAGTTTAAATCGGAGCTGAAAGAAACACCCGCTGCTCTGTTATCAGGCAACCGTCTTCCCTGGGTGTTTAACTTTACCCACATCAAACAGAAGCACCTGTGAATGTTTGTCTTCTATTACATATTCTTTTACAGAGAAATGAAGCACAATACAGCACGAAAATGAGTAAAACTCTTTCTTTAAAGTCATGTATTTACAACAGATTACACACACGTCAAAGACTTTTCAAAACAAAAAAGTCTGCTTTTTGGAACAGAAAAATCGTGTTCTGTTTCCGAATGAACTAGTGATGTTAGATCCTCATGAAAGAAAATTATAAATTATATAACCAGTGTGCATTACAAGATAGCTTGGGAAAAGAAAAGGCCTCAGGAGACACCTTTTTGTTTACTTTTGCTTAAATACACTTAGCTTCAGGTGTTTTGAGTGTCTTGGTACTATGGTGAGAGGGGACATAAACATATAAAATTGAGTTTCCAGATAAATGATGAGATGTGATCTATATTAACATAATGTGTTTTTAGAGAACTTTATGAAAAGTATATCAATATGTTTATACACAGTGTTCAGAAATGATGTAGAAGTTTGGGGAATGTTCATTTTTTTCCTATTCCAATATATACTGAAATATCAATGAAGAGTCCCTCAGTAACACAAAAGGGAACTATAGCCAAGTACGCAGTGGAGAGAGAGGCTTGGGAGGAAGCTGTGAAATTTTAAGGGAAAATGCATCACAGACTCACTCCATTTTAAAGCTTAAAAGGACTTTAGAGATAAATACTTCAGGGATTCAATCAATTATTTCATCAACAGAATTTCATTTTAAAGGTTAGCTTTGGTATGTTTAAAATCTTTTATTAGACTTAACATATACCCTAAAATGTGTTAATATACCACATTTTAATACCCTGTAGTCTATCAATATGTTGCCTCATGTTGCCAAGTTGACTAGTTTTTGTGTAGAACTCAAAAAAAATAAAAAGTTCTTCTATTATCTCTGACTTATTGAAGAAAGTCATATTAACTCTTATCTTCATGACTCAGGATTTTCTTGATACCATGAATCCAAAATGATACGTATTAACAGAAGTAAACTGGATGAGGGGTAAAGAGAAATAGTTCTCTTAAATTTCTGGATGAGAAAATGTGAAGGGCCATCACTTCTTTTTTTTTAAGTATAGTTGATTTATAATGTATTAGTTTCTAATGTACAGCAAAGTGATTCAGTTACACATGATATGTTTTCATTATGGTTTATTAAGATGCTGAATACAGCTCTCTGTGCTATATAGCAGGACCTTGCTGTTGATGTATTTTACATTCAGTAGTTTGTATCTGCTAGTCCCAAACTCCTCGTCGTTTATCCCTCTCCCACCACCCCCTCCCCCTTTGGTAATCATAAGTTTGTTTCCTATGTATGTTAATCTGTTTCTGTTTCATAAATCAGTTCATTTGTGTCATATTTTAGATCCTACATACAAGTGGTATCACGTGGTATATGTCTTTCTCTGTTTAACTTCCTTCAGTTAGTACGATAATCTCTGGGTCCATTCACGTTGCTGCAAATGGCATTATTTCATTCTTTTTTATGGCTGAGTAGTATTTCATTGTGCATATATACTATTCCTTCTTTATTTTAAAAAATGTACTTATTTAACTGCATCAGGTCTTGGTTGTGGCATGAGGGTTTAGGTGCCCTGCACCATGTGGGATCTCAGTTCCCCAACCAGGGATCAAATCCACATCCCACGCATTGCAGGATGGACTCTTAACCACTGGACCACCAGGGAAGTCCCCTACTACATCTTCCTTATCCGTTCAGCTCTCAGTAGACATCTAGGCTGCTTCCATGTCTGGGCTGTTGTAGATAGTGCTGCAGTAAACATAGGGGTGCCTGTATCTTTTTGAATTATAGTTTTGTCCAGATGTGTGCTTAGGAGCATCCACTCCAGTGTTCTTACCTGGAGTATCCCAGGGACGGGGGAGCCTGGTGGGCTGCTGTCTATGGGGTTGCACAGAGTTAGACAGGATTGAAGCGACTTAGCAGCAGCAGCAACAGGCCTAGGAGTAGGATTGCTGGGTCATGTGGCAGCTCTACTTTTGATTTTGAAAGGAACCTCCACGCTGCTTTCCACAGTGGCTGCACCAATTTACATTTCCACCAACAGTGTAGGAGGGTTCCCTTTTCTCCACACTCTCCCCAGCATTTATTTATAAACCTGTTAATGATAGCCACCTCTAACAATGAGGTGGTGCCTCACTGTAGTTTTGATTTGCATTTCTCTAACAATGAGCAAAGAGGAGTATCTTTTCATGTTCCTATTGGTCATCTGTATATCTCTGGAGAAATAAGACAGCAACCTTGCTTGTACTAAGGTTAGAGGCTTTACATTTTTCTGACTTGCCAGGTCTTTTGATTTCTTTTAGGTACCACAAAACCAGGTACAAAAGAATCCTAAATCAAGGAATGTTTAAATAAAACTTCAACAGCAGCCTACAGACCTGTTTTATAGATTTCTAGGTCCAGATCAAGGTAGCAAGATGCTAGTTGGCACACTGGTGCCTCCACAGTTCTCAAATTAGTGCTAACATCTGAAATTTCTAAAGGAAAGAAAATTCAGGATTTCTGCAGAGAAATTAGTAACAGGAAACTGTTTATACTGCCAGCAACAGAAGCAGAATCATTTTTCAAATTTCATGCTCACTTAGCAGGTGATCTATGAGCTCTCTGAGAAAGGAGATGTATGGCTGGGGAATCCAGGCCTGGAACTAGAAACTCTGAGGAGCAGACAACCTTTCTAATATAAGGAAGAACCTGCATTTCTGCTTTGACTCTCAAGGATAAAACTGGGAGAAAGGTTTGCTTGATCTTCCTTCAAGAAGTATGTGTCATGTGTATGTGTGTGTGTGTGGGAGAGACAGAGAGACAGAAAAAGGGAGAGGGGAAGGGACAGAGAATGTAGTATGCAAGCCGTGTGTGTGTGTGTGTGTGTATGTGTGTCTGACAGAGACAGAAAAAGGGAGAGGGGAAGGAACAGAGAATGTAGTATGCAAGCCGTGAGTGTGTGTGTGTGTGTGTGTGTGTGTGTGTGTCTCTGACAGAGAGACAGAAAAAGGGAGAGGAGAAGGGACAGAGAATGTAGTATTCAAGCCGTGTGTGTGTGTGTGTGTGTGTGTGTGTGTGTGTGTGTGTGTCTGACAGAGAGACAGAAAAAGGGAGAGGGGAAGGGACAGAGAATGTGAGTATGCAGGCCCTGGGCCGGGGAGGGGGGTGCGGAGGGCGGGGGTGGTATGCTTTGGAATCAAAGTGAAGGCCTGAATATAAAGAACTTTCAAATTATTACCTGCATAAGAAATCAGATACTACTAGTCATTCAGCGTCAGCAGTCAGGCTGGCTGCCTAAGAATCACTTCTAAAATCTCTGGGTCCTGGGCTCATCTCCAAGATTAGGTGGAACTGCAGTCAGGGTTAGGAACCAAAGGCCATGAATCACAACTCCTTCCAATTCCTTAAACCCGATAACTTTTTCACAACCGTTTTATTTTATGAGTTTCCCCCAAATGATGAGAAACATTTTTGAGGCTATCCTTAGAAAACTGGGGGAAATGCATCTTATTCTGAAGCCAGTTTTTGAGACAAAGGGCTCTGTGTACAGTTAGGAACGTGCTGAATTACTGGGTTTGTTGTAAGGGAACGAGTGACCCTGGGAAGCCCTGGTTAGGGGCCTGGTGACAGTAATCCTGTTGGCTTTCTGACTGGTTATTACAGAATTATCATTTCTGTTTTATACTTCTTTTCCTCATATATTGTCCCCAGCTGGTCTAAGATAGGGACACTGGGGGAAAAAGAGGGAACACTGCAGTAGAGGAGGGTAACAGCATTAGTTACGTCCACGTTTCATAAATGTGCGCTGGCCTTTCCAACAATTCTGCAATCGACTGCTGACTGAAGACTGCATTCTCCTCAGTTTTCTGAAGGTTTATTCCATCAAATGAAGTGTATTAGTCTACATTAATAAGCAAAGCTTTATTCTAGTATCTAGTATTTATTATTAGAAAATATGAGAAACTAACCAATCGTGCCTGAAAAGAAAGGGAAAATAGCATTCTCCCTTTTGTGCTCAGTTGCTTCAGCATGTCTGTCTCTTTGTGACCCTATGGACCATAGCCCGCCAGGCTTCTCTGTCCATGGGATTTCCCAGGCAAGAATATTTGAGTAGGTTACCATTTCCTCCTCCAGGGGATCTTCCCAACCCAGGGGTGGAACCGGTGATTCTTACATCTCCATGGGTGGCAGGCAAGTCTTTTAGCACTAGGGCTTCTTGGGAAGCCATTTCCCTTTTATGACACTTAAAAAAAAATCTACCTTACCAATTTTTATTTGCAGCTTGAGTTTTTACCTGAAGTCGCATTATTGAAGACTTGGCTGTCTTGTGATGAATTTCTCATATGTATTCTCTGCCATGCTATTGTTAAAGTGAACTGCTGCTACTGTGAGATGGGTTTTAACTGACCTATTATAGGTTTCTTTCAGATGCACTACTTTAGGGACAGTCAAGCATTCGCTGCTATTGTTTGGGCCTTGTGGATAACATACAGATTTAAAAACAAATCTTATTGCTGATATGTCCATTTCTTTCCCTGCACTTTGTTATATCTGGGATGTAGTCAAACTTATCTGATTTAATATGCATTTTTTTAAATGCCATGACTATTAAATACCTTGTTTACATACAGGTGAAATAAATTTATTCCAACAAAAAGAAATCTACCTAAAATAAGTACGTCATAGATTCACAGAGAAAGGAGCTGTGAGGAAAGGGTTATTCTTCTAGAAATTAAGTTAAGTGGAGTTTAAATGGAGTGCTGTGAACAAGCAGAAAATAATTTTTGGTGAGAATAAGTGAAAACTGGAACCCTTGTACACACAGCTGGTAGGAATGTAAAATGATTCAGTTGTTGTGGAAAACATATGGCTGTTACTCAAAAAAAGTAAATATATAATATACATTAGTAATATAGCAATTCACTCCCTGGTATATATCCATAAGAACTGAAAACAGGTACATACAAATATATGTACATACCTGTTAATAGCAGCGCTGTCCAATAGCCAGAAAGTGGAACCCCAAATGTCAATCAAAGAATGAATAAACAAATAAATAAACCAATTCCATTATATATAATGGAAGCCATGAAAAGGAGTGAAGTACTGATAGATGTTACAGTGCAGACAATCCTTGAAAGCACTATGCTAAGTGAAAGATGTCAGACACAAAAGGTCATATATACTAGCATTCCATTTATGTAACATATTCAGAATAGGCCAATCCACACCGACAGGAAGCAGACTGGGAATTCCCACAGATAGGAGAGAGTGGAGAACCGGAAGTCCCTGCTGAATGGGTATGGGATTCTTTTTGAGGTGATGGAACTCTTTTGGAACAGAAGTGGTGATTGTACAACATCATGAACATATTAAACGCCACTAAACTGTTCACTTTAAAATGGTTATCTGAACATTAGGTGAATTTAACCTGAATGAAAAGAAAAAACCTGAATGAAAAAAAAAAAAAGACAAGTGAAATGCCTTCTCAGTGGATTAGGGTGTCATTTTCCACAACTACGAAATAGGTTTTGGTCTGCACATACCTGGAAGATGAGGTTGATGTTGTTGAGGTACCAAGTTTGGGTCTGGAGGCACGGGTAATTCCTCAGGAATATACTTTAAAAGTTCCTTTCCCTGGTATGTTATCTGCACATAAGTAAACACAGAATTTCAAAATCACGAGAAGCAAATGCACCTATCTCTTGCAAAATGTAACTCCAGTAGCATACTGACTGTTGTATATTATGTATTGACAAACTATAACTCACAGCCAAATGTGGGCTGCCATCTTTTCTGTGACTAAAGTTTTATTAGAACACAGTGATACCATTTACTTAACATCTATGGCTGCTTTTATGCTACAAAAGGATCAAGTAGTTTTGACAGAGATCATATGCTCACAAAGCCTGAAATGTTTCTTATCTGTCTCTTTATGGAGAAAATTGTTGATCTCTGCTGTGTATCATTAATTCTCTCATACATTCATTTACTCAACAAATATTAATTCAGTACTTGCCACTTGCAACATAAAAAAAGTAGTGTTGCATTAATAAAATTAAGCCATAAAAGTAAAATGGTACTTTTCAAGAAATCAGACATGCAACTGATTAGATTAACAGTATTTCAGGTCTAAACATCAAAGTTTCCTCCCCTCCCCCGCCCTTGGTTTGCTAGTGAACTTAGCTATTGTTTATCAGTCTCAAAGTCCAGAGCTTAGAAAGACATACATAAAAACGGGCTGGACTAAGGCAGACTGGCAAACACCTGCCAGAAATGTTTGAGCCCAAGAGTCTTTGCTTTCTCCAGACTGAGTTCTAAAGCAGTCTGATAACATAATCCCAGAAGCTAGGTTCACTATGGTTAACCCACCAAGCCTTGACTTGAGTAACCCTTCCTCCAGGATGCTCACCCAGAGATGCTCAAGTAATGACCTTCCTACAGGACCCCATAACCTCTGTGCTTATATTTCTGTCAAGCGCTAAACCCACTGAAATGAAATTATGTATTAATGTGTCTGTTTTCACCAAAGATCTGTATCATACTAAGTTTTATTTTCTAGCACTTCACACAGTGCCTGACAATATAGGGAAAAAGCTCTGAAGTCCCAGATCTTAATCAGGATTCTTAAATTCTTTGAGTATCTCCAGATTTTTAAGTTGTGAGGAGTAAAAGGGATAATACTTATGAGAAATATCCCTTTAGCATACTGTCGCGCACACCCTCGGTGCTCAACATGTGCTTGTTACTGAAGGGAGCAAGGGCGGCCTAAGGAGTATGGAATGGTTAGGCAGACTTATAGCTCAATCCTATGACCAAACTCAGCATGTTAAACCCTCCTCACCTGCAATGGAAGAAGAAGCAGTGAGGCCACTAAATGCCTTCTGTCATTTCTCCAAGTAATAAACAGGTGAAAACAATGGATTTTGACCATTTATCCAAAAAAGAAGAATATACCTTCAAAGTGCACATGAAATCATATCAAGCATCTTTTCTAACCACAATATTAAGTGACTAGAAATCAACTACTAAAGAAATAAAAAGAAAACTGCAAAACACACAAACAACTGGAAGCTAAATAACATGCTACTAACCAACCAATGGTTCACTGAAGAAATGAAAGAAGAAATAAAAAACACCTAGAAGACAAAAGAAAACAAAATCACAATGATCCAAAGTCTATGGGATACAGAAAAAGCATTTCTAAGAGGGAAGTTTATAGTGATACAAGCTTACCTCAGGAAAAAGAAAAAACTCAAACAACCTAGCCTTACACCTAAAGGAACCAGAGAACAAGAACAAAAAACCTATCAAAAAGATTACAGCAGAAATAAATAGAGACCAAAACAAAACAAAACAAAACAAAACAAACCAGAAAAGATCAACAAAACTAAAACCTGATTCTTTGAAAAGATACACAAAATTGATAAACCTTTAGGCAGACTCACAAAGAAAAACAGGGAGAGGGCCCAAGTCAATCAAATTAGAAATGAAAGAGAAGTTATCACCAACACCACAGTAATACCAAGGATCTTAAGAGACTACTACAACTACATGCCAATAAAATGTACCATCTAGAAGAAATGGACAAATTCTTACAAATGTACAATCTCCCCAAACTGAATTGGAAATAAATAGAAAATCTGAATAGGCCAATTACCAGTGATGATATAGAATCAGTAATTTAAAAGTTCCCAACAGGGGGACTTTACCGGTTGGCCAGTGGCTAGGACTCCATGCTCCCAGTGCAGTGGGCCTGGGTGTGATCCCGGGCCAGGGAACTGGATTCCACATGCCATGAGTAAGGCGCTGTGTGCCACAATTAAGACCCGACGTGGGCAAATAAATACACAAACATTAAAAAAACCCACAAAACTCCCAACAAGGATTTCCCTGGTGGTCCAGTGAGATATAGAATCAGTAATTTAAAAGTTCCCAACAGGGGGACTTTACTGGTTGGCCAGTGGCTAGGACTCCATGGTCCCAGTGCAGTGGGCCTGGGTGTGATCCCGAGCCAGGGAACTGGATTCCACATGCCATGAGTAAGGCGCTGTGTGCCACGATTAAGACCCGACGTGGGCAAATAAATACACAGACATTAAAAAAACCCACAAAACTCCCAACAAGGATTTCCCTGGTGGTCCAGTGGGTAAAGGTCCATGCTCCCAATGCAGGGGGCCCACGTTAATATCACTAGCCTGGACACTAGATCCTACATGCCACAACTAAGAATTCACGGGCCACAACTAAAGACCCCACAGGCAGGAGCTAAAGGGCAAAGATCCTGCGAGTCATAACTAAGTCCAGGTGCAGCCAAATATGTAAATGTTAACACAACAAACAAACAAACTCCCAACAAACAGAAGTACAGAACCAGAGAGCTTCACAGGTGAATCTTACCAAACATTTAGAGAAGAGTGAACCCCTGTCCTTCTCCAACTATTTCAAAAAACTGCAGAGGAAGGAACACTTTCGAACTCATTCTAGAAGGCCAGCATCGCCTTGATACCAAAACCAGACAGGATATCACAAGAAAAAAGTCCCATAAATTACAGGCCAGTATCACTGATGAACACAGACACATAGACCCTGAACAAAACATTAGCAAACAGAACACAGCAACATATTAAGAGGATCATAAATCATGATCAAGTAGGATTTATCCTAGAGTTGCAAGGATATTTCAGTGTCTTCAAACTGATCAGTGTGATACACCACATTAACAAACTGAAGAATAAAAATCATACAGTTATCTCAATAGGTAAGACAAAGATTTTGACAAAATTCAATATCCATTTATGATAATAAAAAAAAATACTCCAGAAAGGCGGCAAAGAGAGAATATGCCTCAACATAACAAAGGCCATTTATGACAACCCATAGTTAACATCACAGTCATGGTGAAAAGCTGAAAGCATTTCCTATATGATCACAAACAAGACAAGGATGACCACTCTTGCTACTTTTATTCACGTAGTATTGGAATTTCTAGCCACAATAATCAGGCAAGAAAAAGAAATAAAGGGCATCTCGATTGTAAAGATGTAAGTAAAACTGTCACTGTTTGCAGAAGACATGTTACTATATATAGGAAACACTAAAAACACCATCAGAAAACTACCAGAGCTCATCAGTGAATTCAGACAAGTTGCTGGATACAAAATTAATCAACAGAAACCTGTTGTATTTTTGTATGTTAACAATGAACTATCAGACAGAGTTAAGGAAATAATCCTTTTTACCACTGCATCAAAAAGAAAAAAATACCTAGGAGTATTTAAATCTACCTAAGGAGGCAAAAGTCCCGTACATGGAAAATTGTAAGACATTGATTGAAAAGAAACTGAAAATGACACCAATAAATGGAGAGATATACTGTGTTCTTGGGCTGGGAGAATTAATATTGTTAAAATACCACACTAGCCAAGGCAATCTACAGATTCAATGCAATCCCTATCAAAATACCAATGGCACTGAACTAGAATAAATAGTTTTGAAACGTGTATGGAAACACAAAAAACCCAGAACAGTTACAACAATCTTGAGACATGGAAAACTGTAAGACACTGATTGAAAAGAAACTGAAAATGACACCAATAAATGGAGAGATATACTGTGTTCTTGGGCTGGGAGAATTAATATTGTTAAAATACCACACTAGCCAAGGCAATCTACAGATTCAATGCAATCCCTATCAAAATACCAATGGCACTGAACTAGAATAAATAGTTTTGAAACGTGTATGGAAACACAAAAAACCCAGAACAGTTACAACAATCTTGAGAAAGAAGAATAGAGCTCCAGGAATCATACTCTCTGACTTCAGACTGTACTACAAAGCTGCTGTAATCAAAACAGTCTTGAATAGGCACAGAAACAGATACACATGTCAACAGAACAGAATACAGAGCCCAGAAGTAAACCCATGCTGCTGCTGCTGCTGCTAAGTTGCATCACTTACAGTCAATTAATCTCTGACAAAGGAGGCAAGAATATACAATGAAGAAAAGACAGTCTCTTTACTAAGTGGTGCGGGGAAAACTGGGCAGCAACATGTAAAACAAAAAAAGAAATTAGAACATTT
>SJYC01117966.1:0-11985 GCA_006408675.1 Madoqua kirkii | reverse complement strand
GGTTAGGTGGTCTGGTATTCCCATCTCTTTCAGAATTTTCCACAGTTTATTGTGATCCACACAGTCAAAGGCCTTGGCATAGTCAATAAAGCAGAAATAGATGTTTTTCTGGAACTCTCTTGCTTTTTCCATGATCCAGCGGATATTGGCAATTTGATCAGTTAGTGGTGGGTAAAATTTTACCTTAGTAGACTTAGGGATCCTGAGTCCCCTGTAAGCCCCAGATATATCACTAGGGATAATTCATGCATACAAAGAACACAGCTTTAAGAAAATACATTGAGTTAAAAATCTACTTTCCATAAGGCAGGAGTGATTTAATGGACAGAGGACACGACTGAGCGACTGAACTGAACTGAACTGAATAATGAATAGGCCTCAGACTGAACCGGCACCAGGCCACTCCAGGAGACTGCAGCAGCGAGGGGAGCGTGTGCTGCCTGGCGGGGTGAGCATGAGGACTCCCCTGGCAAGGCCGTGCATCAGCTCGGCTGCCTGGGTAGACCTGAGTCAGTTCTGGGGCTCGTGGCTTTGTCATTCTGTCGACATGGATGTAGATGTAGGTCGAGACCTAGCTTTCTAGCATTTCTCGCCTGACAACCTGGCTCTACATCCCCACACCACCTAGTCAGTGAAAATGTCCCCATTTACCAAGGCAGTAGAAACCTGTCCTCATCAAGAAGTGACTGTGAATTCAGGAGTTACCCCAAGACAAGAAGAGGTAAAGGTTACTGTGGTAAATTTTAAAGGAGGCTTTAAAAAAATTGTAAACAAACTCAGTTTCTCAGCCTATGTTATTTATGAGAAGGACATGAGTGCCCTCTAGTAATTTTTGAAGCTATTTCTATTTCCAGGATAATTTTTAAAATTTAGGCTTGCTTCCCTGGTGGCTCAGAGGTTAAAGCGTCTGCCTGGAATGTGGGAGACCTGGGTTCGATCCCTGGGTCAGGAAGATCCCCTGGAGAAAGAAATGGCAACCCACTCCAGTACTCTTGCCTGGAGAATCCCATGGAGGGAGGAGCCTGGTAAGCTACAGTCCATGGGGTTGCAAAGAGTCGGACACGACTCAGCAACTTCACTTTCTCTTTCAAGCTTGCTTAGATAATGTTTGAATATTTCATATCCAAGAATTGCCCTAATTTTAGTGCCCGCATTTGTATTTGGCTTCACCATCAGGTAGATGTGAAACAGTAAGACTCTAATTGACATGCCTAATAAGGGAAGACCAGAGGCAATGTGATATGTAAATGAGGCATATACGTACAGAGTGAGAGCCAAATGATATCACAGCCAGATGTACAAAACCAGAAAATGCGGTAACTCCAACAGAGATAGAGAGTGGGAAGGCTGAGTCATCACTAGGCACAGGCATGTCAGATTCCAACTAGTACCACATTCGCTCCGCGAGCAGATTCAGTTTTAGCAAAACAGTGTCATCCATCATAACTCTAAGAAGCTTTGCAATAGAAAGGGATTTCCATGGGTAGAACATTAATTACTAACACGCAAATATAATTTATGAAACCATGGAAAGCATTAAGCAGGTTGAATTGAAAGCAGGCGACTCGAGTGATCAAAAGGAAAAAAATTACAGGAAAAGAGGAAGACAGAGACACTATAAAATAGAGAAAATTTAAAATGTGCTCATGTAAGTGAGGGAACTGAAAACTGTTGTGGAAACACCTGCAACAGAGGTCCGGGAGACCAGAGTTCATAGTTTAGGGACAAAAACCGAGACAGAAGCCGGCAAAGAGGGTGTGCAGCGCCGAGCTGGACAAAAACGGGGGGAGGACACCGCCTTCTAGTCCTGGTGCACTGAGGCTTACTGTAATGGCTAGTGGAGGCTGGAGGGATCTGCGACTCTTTAAAGCAGTAATGGTGACTATCTGATGAATCACACTTTCCTGGGTAAGACATTGCAACACTGTTCCCTGAAATGGTGCCATGGACATCTGGAGGTGGCTGATCATCGTACCTCAGGGGTGTTAGTCATCAATACTCTTCATATAGGTCGTTAAACTGGGCTTATAAATCAGCAGACAGAGCTGAAGGGGGAGACTACTGAGTCTGGGAAGTCTGAATAAAAATTCAGAAATTGTTCCTTCTGGGAGGCTAGCAATTCGTGGGTAAGGCTATGTTCAAA
Organism: Madoqua kirkii; assembly: GCA_006408675.1. Taxonomy (NCBI): domain Eukaryota; kingdom Metazoa; phylum Chordata; class Mammalia; order Artiodactyla; family Bovidae; genus Madoqua; species Madoqua kirkii. The sequence goes on along the minus strand of SJYC01117966.1, from coordinate 9,842 downwards.
CATGTGAGTCTCAGGCTCCTTGATCATAACTTTCACCTTTGGGGGAAGACTCTGCTTTATCGTATCAGAATACTAGTAACATATTATTAACCAAATTCCATACATCAGTGGTCCCGCATCTTCTACGAGGAATCACAAGGACCTGATATCACGGGTGGCAGCAACGAGAGAGGAAGATGGGGCATTCAGTTTTCTGAGACAGGTGAGGCCTGAGGAAGGAGAAGCTCGGTCAGCTGAGCGCCCCTGCTGTGCGGCCTTCCGGCAAGTGCGGACTGAAGGAGAGCTGTGGCGTGCTGCAGCGGGGACGGGGACGCACGGGCCCAGAACTAGTCTGGGGAACTTTCAGCGTCCTTTTTAATAAAGGAAACAGTTTTATCAGCAAAAAAATATGATGTTATCTCCAACCGAATATGAAGTTAAAGATTAATTTAGGAATGACCCACCTTACTCCAAGCATAATTCCAGGTCACATAACTGTCACCTCCTAGAAGATCCTTGAGCCAGGTGACTGGGTTTTGATAAATCTGACCATTTTCTACCTTAATTTTGCCACTCAGTAAAACACTGGCTTTGTGGGTAGCCTCCTGAAGTGAAAAATAAAACAGAAATTAGGATTGAGAAAATACCTGAACTTCTGCTTCTGTCCATGATAAAGTAAACGGAGACCACAATTATGTTAACACCTGACCTAAGCAAAAGAACAGACAAACTAAATATATGAAACAACGGTTTCCAAGATTCCAGACATCAGGGGAAAATGCATAATTTTACTGAGAACTGAGGAACTACTGAGGTGAGCTCTACAACTGTCCCAGCTCACTGCCTTGAGAGAGCTTCCAGATCTTCGTACAGGGATAGGAAATCCAGACAAAACCTGTGGATTCTCTCAACTGAGTAGACAGAGCAGGCTCCAGAGAGGCATGACGGCTAGAGTTTGCAGGACAGAGTACTGGAGCGGGCTTCCCTGGTGGCTCAGACGGTAAAACGTCCGCCTGCAATGCGGGAGACCGGGGTTTGATTCCTGGGTTGGGAAGATTCCCCTGGAGAAGGAAATGGCAATCCACTCCAGCACTCTTGCCTGGAAAATCCCATGGATGGAGGAGCCTGATAGGCTATAGCCCATGGGGTCGCAAAGAGTCGGACATGACTGAGCGACTTTCCCTTCCCTTCCCTCAGTACTGAAGAAGAGAGAAACAGAGACAGAGAATTCTATAGAGCATCAGAGGGTCCTCTTTAAGTATTCTGCTGAGTTGTGATTGGCCATGTGTAAGAGGAAATTAGCCAAGCCTGGGAAAAGAACCATCTGAAAGAATTAGATATAATAGCATTCTCTCACATTCTCAAAGGGCAGAAACAGCACCTGTTCCCAATATTAAGATTAGAAAAACAAACTGATGGGGCATTGGTAGATACACAGAAGTCTTGCCTTTGCAGTGGGATATAATTAGCCTTAGACTGAACACTGCTCCAATCCTAACAAACTGTAAAAGGAAGACCCAAAAGGACTGGAAAAAGTTTTCATTCCAATCCCAAAGAAGGGCAGGGCCTAAGAATGTTCAAACTATCATACAATCGCGCTCATTTCACAAGCTAGTAAGGTTATGCACAAAATCCTTCAAGTTAAGCTTCAGCAGTACGTAAACCAAGAACTTCCAGATGTACAAGCTGGGTTTAGAAAAGGCAGAAGAACACAGAGATCAATGGCCAACATTTTCTGGGGGGTTTCCTGGTAGCTCAGCTGGTAAAGAATCCACCTGCAATTCAGGAGATCCCAGTTCGATTCCTGGGTTGGGAAGATCCACTGGAGAAGGGAAAAGCTACCCACTCCAGTATTCTGGCCTGGAGAATTCCATGGACTGTATAGTCTATGGGTCACTAAGAGTTTGACACGACTGAGCAGCGACTTTCAATTTCTGGATCACAGAGAAAGCAAGGGAATTCCAGAAAAACATCTACTTCTGTGTCACTGATTATGCTAAAGCCTTTAACGGTGTGGATCACAACAAACTGTGGAAAATTCTTAAAGAGATGGAATACCAGAGCATCTTATTGTCTCCTGAGAAACATGTATGCAGGTCAAGAAGCAACAGTTAGAACCTTACATTGAACAACTGACTGGTTCAAAACTGGGAAAGGAGTAGAAGGCTGTATACTGTCGTCCTGCTTATTTAACTTATATGCAGAGTACATCATGTGAAATGCTAGGCTGGATGAAGCACAAGCTGAAATCAAGGCTGCTGAGAGAAATGTCAACTACCTCAGATATGCAGATGACACCACCCTTATGGCAGAAAGTGAAGAGGAACTAAAGAGCCTCTTGATGAGGGTAAAAGAGGAGAGTGAAAAGCTGGCTTAAAACTCACCACTCAAAATACTAAGATCATGGCATCCAGCTCCATCACTTCATAGCAAACAGAAGGGGAAAAAGTGGACACAGTGATAGATTTTATTTTCTTGGATTCCAAAATCACTGTGGACAATGACTCCAGCCATGAAAGTAAAAGACACTTGCTCCTCACAAGGAAAGCTATGATAAAACTACACAGCATAGTAAAAAGCAAAGACATCACTTTGCTGACAAAGATCTGTATACTCAAAGCTATGGTTTTTCTAGTCATGTATGGATGTGAAAGTTGGACCATAAGGAAAACTGAGCACCAAAGAACTGACGGTTTTGAATCATGGTCCTGGAGAAGACTTGAGAATTCCTTAGTCTACTGGGAGATCAAACAAGTCAATCCTAAAGGAAATCAACCCTAAATATTCATTGGAAAGACTGATGCTGAAGCTGAAACTCCAATATTTTGGCCACTTGATGAGAAGAGTCAACTTACTGGAAAAGACCCTGATGCTGGGAAAGACTGAAGGCAAAAGGAGAAGGAAATGGCAGAGGATGAGATGGTTAGAAGCATCACCAACTCAATGGACATGAATCTAAGCAAACTCCAGGAGACAGTGGAGGACAGAGGAGTCTGGCGTGCTGCAGTTCATGGGGTTGCAAAGAGCTGGACACAACTGAGCGACTTAGCACACACAAAACCCTTCCTGCTGAGTATAAACAATTCTGGTCTGAGAGCCCAAAGGTAGAAATATATTGCTTGAGCTAATCAGCATCTGGGAAACTGCATTCCCCAGTGAACCAGTGAAGTTGCTCAGTAGTATCTGACTCTTCGAGATCCCGTGGACTGTAGCCCACCAGGAATCCATGGAATTTTCCAAGCAAGAGTACTGGAGTGGGTTGCCGTTTCCTTCTCCAGGGGATCTTCCCGACCCAGGGATCGAAACCAGGTCTCCGGCATTGCAGGCAAAGGAATAGGGCAATTTTAGGCTTCCCTGGTAGCTCAGCTGGTAAAGAATCTTCCTGCAATGCAGAAGATCCCAGTTTGATTCCTGGGTTGGCAAGATCTGCTGGAGAAGGAATAGGCTACCCCTGCAGTATTCTTGGGCTTTCCTCTAAGCTCAGCTGGTAAAGAATCCACCTGCGATGTAGGAGACCTGGGTTTGATCCCTGGGTTGGGAAGATACACTGGAGAAGGGAAAGGCTACCCACTCCAGTATTCTGGCCTGGAGAACTCTGTGGACTGTATAGTCCATGGGGTCGCAAAGAGCTGGACACGACTGAGTGACTTTCACTTTCACTTGCTAAGAGTATAATGGTCAGGTTTCACCATTTAAACAGCCCAACCAAACCCTTTCCCCCTAATAAGAGCTAGACACTGACACTATGTGACAGCAACATTTTAGTCACTTATTTATAAAATTTACATAACTTTAGAGGGGAAAAAACCAATAGGATACCTGTGTTTTGAATTCCAGAATGTTATTTCCTGGATTAAGTCTTCCTAGCAATATCAGATCCTTTATCTGCATATATTTCTTTTTGGGAGTTGTGTTATAGTTTGAAGGTTTTTTCACAGTATGCTGGTAGCCAGACCCAGAGAAGGAGGAGCTCTGAGTATCATTTGCATGAGGAACAGTGAGAGCTGATTTTTTAAAGTAAGGTTTCAGCTGTTGCCCCATGTCACTGCCAAGGACACCAACCCCTTGCTGTGCCAGGGATTCTGATGTTCCCCCGGGGGGTTGGTGGGGAGCTGTTTTCCTGTTTCCTTCTTTTGGATCACAATCAGAAGGAGCCTGATCACAAACAACACTTGATGGATGGGCATCATGGTGGACAGACACACTGGTGGTTGCTGAAATCTTTAATGTGCCAGTTACTGCTGAAGGACTAAAGGACACGTGCCCCTTGGCTGGACGACCTGTAAGATCATTCTCTTTTTGTGAATACTCTGCCTCAGCAATAAAAGTAACAGGTTGGGATTGTAATTTAATCTGTTTAGTGCCATCTGAATGTCTGGATTTTGATAATCTATCTAAGGTACAGTCATTGATATTTTGCTTAGAATTCAATTCACTTCCAGAAAATTCTTCCCTTCTCACTGTCTTTGAATTTAGACAAGTGTGGGTACTTTGGCTGTTGTGCCAGACTTCCTCAGACAACTGTGTTTCCTGCATGCCTCTGCACACAAGGCTGACAGGAGAAAGTGAACCTGGCTGGGGCTGATGGAATTTTCCATACTGATAAGCTCTTGCCTGTCCTTTTCATTAGAGGTTTCTGGGCTTGATGGCAGCTTCCGAAAACTAAGACCAGACAAAGATGCAGCATTCTTATAGGTGTGAAATTTTTGGCTTATTTTTTTCTGTTTTTTTGCTACGAGTAGGAGGCTCTTCTGTCTTGCCGCCAAGTTAGCCAGTTGCTCCCTCAGGACTCCATGCTTAAATGACTCTATGGACACCCTGTAGAAAGAAACAGAAAAGGGAAAAATACAAAAACAGCGGAAAACCTTTTTTTTAAGCAGTCATTTAGATTTTATAAATACTCTGTGTCAATTTAAATTTAATCAGCTCAAAGTACACAAGAATCTATCTTTGTCCTGTGTATTCTTTGAGAGCAAACTGTTAACGCTACATGAAGCAAATAAGTATGCCTTTTTTAGGAGCTGACAGCGAGCTTTTAGGATGTGACAGTGTGCTTATCCCAGAGAAGGCAGTGGCACCCACTCCAGTCCTCTTGCCTGGAAAATCCCATGGACGGAGGAGCCTGGTGGGCTGCAGTCCATGGGGTTGCTAAGAGTTGGACACCACTGAGCGGCTTCACTTTCACTTTCATGCATTGGAGAAGGACATGGCAACCCACTCCAGTGTTCTTGCCTGGAGAATCCCAGGGACAGAGAAGCCTGGTGGGCCGCCGTCTATGGGGTCGCACAGAGTCGGACATGACTGACGCACCTTAGCAGAGCAGCAGCAGCAGTGTGCTTATCCACATTTCTATTCACATTATTTATCAGTTGTGAGTCAGCCCTGAGACAGAAACACAACTTGAGTTGTCTATCTAGATATCTGCTAGTCCTTTAGTTGGAAAGTTCCAACTGATGACCAAGGAGCAATACCACCTTCTTTAGGTTTGGAATTGGCTTAACTGTTTACCGTTAAATGGTGTATCAGGAAGTCAAATTCGAGAGTAAGTTCCACCCAAATTCATTTAGCTATGGAGGACTGGGGTTGTTTTGTGAATAATCATAAGCAAGCTAGACACCAGAATGTCAATTCATCCAGTGATCGCTGTGACTGCACTTTCTGAACCTGCAGTGAGACGCCTGGAGTCCAGACGACGGCCCGGAGAAGCACTGTCCTGTGTGTCCTCCCCAGACCACGTCTCTCGGGGCTTGAGGACTGAACGGGAGGCACTGACTCGCCCACGCCTCTGACTTCTGCTTATACTCACCTATGCCACACGCATCTGCAGGAGACTGGACATTTTTGTTTCCAGTGGCTCCCAAACCTTTTGGTCTCAGGACTTTTTTATACTATTAAAAGTTACTGAGGAACCCAAAGAGCTTTTGTTTCTATGGGTTATATCTATCAATATTTACTGTTTTAGAAAATAAAACTGAGAGAATTTTAAAACACAGAAACACACAAGTGTACATTCCATTAGATATTAGGATGATGATATTATATACCATGTAGCCTCTAGAAAATTTCATTGTACACTTATGAGAAACTGAGAGTACAAAAGGGCAAATAACATCTTAATATTATTACAAAAATGGCTTTTGACTTCTCGGACCCCTTGAAATGGTCTCAGTGACCATCTTTTAAGAGCAGCTGTTTTAAAGGAAGCAATAGTGTAGATAACCGTCTCTCCTAACACAGGTTAGAGTTGCTGGTACTAAACTCCAAACTGCCTGGATACTAAAGTAAGTAGCAGATGCAAGTGGAAGAAGTGTCAAGAAGAAACCAGAATTAGCAAATAACTAGTAGTATTAAATGTAAGAAGCTGGTTGGATAGAGAAGAAAAAAGAAATTAATATCACAATTAAAACTATGTGAAACAGAGTCCAGATAGAAAATGAAAATGCTCTTTAGATTACAAAACTTCAAGACTAATAGCAACATTAACAAGAAGACATACATATATAATTGAATATTTTTCAGCCATAAAAAGAAACAAGTCCTGCTGTTTGTGACAACATGGATGCATCTGAGGGCATCATGCTAAGTGAAACAAGTCAGACAAAGACAAATACTAAATGATCTCACTTATATTTGGAAGCTAAAATAAAAATCAAAAGTCACAGGTTCAGAGAACAGACTGGTGGTTGGCAGTGGTGGAGGAAGCATTCGGGTGAAATGGCGGAAGGAATCAAAAGGAATAAACACCCGTGGTGACTACAGTTGATAATACTGTATTGTATATTTGAAAGTTGCTGAGAGTAGGCCTTAAAAGTTCTCATCTTAAGAAAAAAGAAAAGAATAAAAAAACAAATAATACCCAAACAAGAAAAAATATATATAACAAGTTTCTCAAAAAAAAAAAGATAAGAGGTATATAATCAATATAATTAGGATAAAACTCTTTAAGGACCCCAAGAACTTAGAAGTACACAAGACTACAAAATATACACGATTACACTGTTTAGAAGAACATTTGTAATAGCATAGAGGAACCAATTTGAATGTTAAAAAAATGTGAGTTTACTAAGGAAAGAAATTTACTTATGGGATTCATGGCCAGAAAAGCCGTCAGGAAATTCACGGCTGTGGACATTTTAATATCCTTTCCTGAACATTTCAAGTAATAAGGTAGAAAAACATCTCTCTAGGACGTATATATCAGAGAAGGCAATGGCACTCCACTCCAGTACTCTTGCCTGGAAAATCCCATGGATAGAGGAGCCTGATGGGCTGCAGTCCATGGGGTCGCTAGGAGTTGGACACCACTGAGCAGCTTCACTTTCACTTTTCACTTTCATGCATTGGAGAAGGAAATGGCAACCCACTCCAGTGTTCTTGCCTGGAGAATCCCAGGGATGGGGGAGCCTGGTGGGCTGCCATCTATGGGATTGCACATAGTTGAACACAACTCAAGTGACTTAGCAGTGACTTAGGAAGTAAATATAATTCCTCATGGACATAATAGATTAGATGACCTCATAAAGTCCTTTTCCAGTTCACTAAACATCTGTAATCACAAGAAATTCTAGGCCAGGATTTCCCTGGTGGCCCAGGGATTTAGAGTCTGCTGGCCAGTGCAGGGTCACAGATTTGATCCCTGGCCTGGGAAGACTCCACATGGCACGGGGGCAACTAAACTCGTGCACTGCAGCTCCTGAAGCCCATGCTCTAGCGTCTGTGCTCCACGACAAGACACACGCTCTGCCACCGCGATGAGGGCCCACGCGTTGCAACTAGAGCAGCCCCTGCTCGCTGCAGCTGGAGAGAGCCAGTGTGCAGAAATGAAGACCCAGCATAAAATAAATAAGGTTAAAAAAGAAATTCTAGACCTATCATAGATTAAAAATAGATCAATACTGAAAACTCCAAAGCATTCTTACCTTTTTCTTAACTCACCTGTATTTTTTAGCTAGATCATCCCTTTCTGCCTTCTGTTTAGCAAGCACATTGTCCATAACTTCCTTTATCTCTAACATCTTACCAGCGTATTGTTCTAGAAGCAAGGTAATAGGTAAAAAGTCAGTTAACTGAGAGATAGCAAATGTTAATTTTGGTCACAAAGGACTTAGCCTTATTGTTAGATTTTAAAAGCCATTATTTTCCTACCCTCTTCCACCATATCAATGGTCCAGATATCAAAGCTAATGGAATTATGTCACTCTAGAGAAGTATCCTGAGGCGTGTGAGACCACACCAAGAAGGAGCAGGCAAGCCTGAGTTCTAACCCTGTCATCCCGTTGACTAAGCTTGGTGATCCTGGACAAGTCATTGACCTCTCTGGTCGCTGCCTTAACTGTGAAATTAGGGTACTAAAAGAAGATAAATAGTAAGATAATTTTGTCTGTTACAATTATTTACTTTTTAAAATACAAAAGGAAAACACTGTCAATGTAAAGGAAATTTTGAAATAATATGAATGTTTACAGAGAAGAATGCTCAGAAAGATCAAAGGAGGAGCAGAAGAGGGTGATAAGCGGATAAGATGCTTGGATGGCATCATCAATTCAACGGAAATGAACCTGAGCAAACTCAGGGAGGTTGTGTGGGTCAGGGAAGCCTGGTGTGCTGCAGTTCATGGGGTTGCAAAGAGCCGGACACGACTTGAACACAACAGGGAAGAGAAGTCAGGGTATTCCCACTCACGCACTCCTACAGAGAAGAATGCTCAGAAAGATCAAAGGAGGAGCAGAAGAGGGTGATAAGCGGATAAGATGCTTGGATGGCATCATCAGTTCAACAGAAATAAACCTGAGCAAACTCAGGGAGGTTGTGTGGGTCAGGGAAGCCTGGTGTGCTGCAGTTCATGGGGTTGCAAAGAGCCGGACACGACTTGAACACAACAGGGAAGAGAAGTCAGGGTATTCCCACTCACACACTCCTTCTCAATACCTCACTCCATGAAAGAGACTGCTTTTAATACTTTGGTAGGTGTGTGTTTAAAATGTGTTTATTTTATATATAGTCTACATATTTATACTACACATAACTATTTATTATATGTACTTAAAAATAAGAATCATGCTATCAGTTCTTGTTCTTTGCTGCTAAGTCGCATCAGTCGTGTCCGACTCTATGCGACCCCATAGAAGGCAGCCCACCAGGCTCCCCGTCCCTGGGATCCTCCAGGCAAGAACACCAGAGTAGGTTGCCATTTCCTTCTCCAATGCATGAAAGTGAAAAGTGAAAGTGAAGTCCCTCAGTCGTGTCCGACTCTTTGCGACCCCATGAAGTGCAGCACGCCAGGCCTCCCTGTCCATCACCAACTCCCGGAGTTCACTCAGACTCATGTCCATCGAGTCAGTGATGCCATCCAGCCATCTCATCCTCTGTTGTCCCCTTCTCCTCCTGCCCCCAATCCCTCCCAGCATCAGAGTCTTTCCCAATGAGGCAACTCTTCGCATGAGGTGGCGAAGTACTGGAGTTTCAGCTTTAGCAGCATTCCCTCCAAAGAGTGTCCAGGGCTGATCTCCTTTATTTTTATCTTATTTATTTTTTTAATTTAAATTTGTTTTAATTGGAGGCTAATTACTTTACAATATTGTGTTGGTTTTGCCATAGATCAACATGAATCCACCACGGGTGTACACACGTTCCCAATCCTGAACCTGCCTCCCACCTCCTTCCCCATACCATCCCTCTAGGTCAAACCAGTGTACCAGCCCAAACCATCCTGTATCCTGCATCAAACTCAAACTGGTGATTCGTTTCACATATGATAATATACATGTTTTAATGTCATTCTCCCAAATCATCCCACACTCGCCCTCTCCCACGAGGCCAAAAGACTGTTTTATACATCTGTGTCTCTTGCTGTCTCGCATACA
>SJYC01117965.1:0-21678 GCA_006408675.1 Madoqua kirkii | reverse complement strand
CCCAGTACAAATTCACAGGATTTATGTGTAAATTATGTTCAAACTCAGATTCCCAAATAGGAAATTATTGCTTTTAAGCTACTTGCTGTTCATTTCATTTTTGGCTTTGTTTTTTCTTAATTTTTTTAGACCAAGGTGTATTTTTCTAGGTAATTTAACTAGAGAAAATCAGTGGTGGAAAGTGACATAAAGCTCATAGTTGGAAGTTGCTCCAGAACCTCCTTTTGCGAGTCAGACAAATGATCTGACAAGTACAGAGTCAGTGTTCCCAGAGTAGCTTCTGTCTCCCTAATCTCCTTAAATGAGAATTAAGAGTTTAGACATAGATTTGTTGGGGAGATTTGACACTTTAACAAAAGACATTTACATTATCTATATACCCTGCCACGTTTGGCTTTTCTAACTGAATTTTAAACCACAGGTAAAAGTAAAAATAACATTACCATAGGTACCAAAGTTTCTATAAATAGATATAAAGATATTTTATGTCTAACCTGATACTATATACTTATCAGAGACAAGATTAATCAATGGCATCTTTGAGAAAACCTAGAAATTACCAAATATGTATAAGATTTTAACATGTGATAATAAGGCAGTATAAAATAACGAAGATGAGAGGAATTATTCAATAAAAAAGAGTAGGCAAAGGGGTAGTAATATGGGGGGAAGCCCTATTCTATCTTTCTACCATACATGGCAAAGAAATTTCAGATGAATTATAGAGTTACAATAACATGTAAAATGCTATTTTACATGAAAAATAACATGTAAAATGTTTAAAATGAACATTTTTTTCTGCTTCAATTCAGTTGAAGTACTAAAAATATTTGATATAAAAATAAATATAAAACATCTATAAAAAATTTACAAAGAAATAAACAAAATAAAATTCGTTTCTCTTGGATGCCTCAACCAGATCAAAGATGAAAAGGTGTCAGAATATGAAGTGGCGAATTTGCAAAGGTATTTCTTTAGAGAGGTGAAGCTTAACTGGGTGGGGTTCTCCGTTCTGAGAAGGAAACGTGAGCAGTGAGGGCGCCTCTCCTGTCGTTGGGGTTCAGTCGCCCAGTCACGGCCTACTCTTTGGGACCCCAGGACTGCAGCACGCCAGGCTGCCCTGTCCCTCACCATCTCCCGGAGTTTGCCCAAGTTCATGTTCACGGCACTGGTTACGCTGTCCAGCCAGCTCATCCTCTGATGCCCTCTTCTGCCTCTGCCCTCGATCTTTCTCAGCATCAGGGACTTTTCTAGTGAGTCTGTTCACATCAGGTGAGCAAAATACCGGAGTTTCAGCTTCAGCATCAGTCCTTCCAGTGACTATGCAGGGTTGTGCTCCCTTAAGAGTGGTTGGTTTATCTCCTTGCTGTCCAAGGGACTCTCAGGAGTCTTCTCCAGCACCACAGGCCAAAGGCATCGATTCTCTGGCATTCTGCCTTCTTTACGGTCCAGCTCTCACCACCGTGCGTGGCCACTGGGAAGACCGCTGCCTTGACTACGGACCTTTGTTGGCCGAGTAATCTCTCTGCTTTTTAATGCACTTCTCTACCTCAGCCTAAGGGGTGGTTTCTCAAAGGACTGTGAAGAGTGTGACAACTTTCTATTGAGGCGACAATGGACTGATAATCTGACTTGTTCTTTGCTCTTGAACATCTAGAGGTTCAGAAGAACAGGGAGCTTCCACAGCAGTGCAAAGAGAAAGCTGCTGTTGTGCTAGGAATTAATCATCCTTCCTGCTGATGGTGGGTTCAAGGTCTTCAGGATCGTGAAGCCGTAAGGAGACTGCCTGGGCCTCCTTACGAGGGCTTATACTTGAGGGTGACAGCCTGTGTAAGGTAGACCGCCATGAAAAAGGGCCGAGAGGAGACTGAGAAGGGCCAGGGAAAGAAACGTGCACGGCCACCTCTTAGGAGCTATGCAGAAGCTTCAGGAGAGCCTCAGAAATTTTGCTTTGACGAGCCTTAGTTTTCAACAACTGTTAAAAAGCAATGGAACCAGCAGCAGTCAGGACCTGATCATGAGCCAAGAACTCTAGTGTTCCACTGCCGTACCTCTCCTTCCCTAAACGGGCAAAGAGACTCAAAAAAGGGATCATGATTAGAATAATCCCAGTGATAACATGATCACAACAGAATAAAATTAAGTGACAAAGCCTGGGAGTGGGGAGGGGAGAAGAGTTTCTAATCTTAGAAGCATTAAAAGCAACAGCAAAGAGGCTGACACAGTCTACTATACAGAATTTGAGAATCTCTGTATTTAACACACACTGATATGTTAATAAATGAAAACACCGTTAAGGGAAAAAAAAGTATTTGCAGCAGTTATGGCAAAAAGGGGTCAATAACTTGATTATACAAAATGGCTTCAATTTCTGAACAAACAGAATAGTCAATTTATGAAAGAGAAGATAAAATTAGTGAAAAAGTACCATTAATAATCAGTAAGTGAAAATAATATACATATTTTTTTACTAAAATAGTAAAAAATTTTTCAGTAAAATTATTTTAAATGAAAATACTGATGTTATTAGCAGTGTAAAAGCAAACACAAATGTGTGTTGGTGGAAGTACAAATTATTATGTAACACTATAGGAAATCAATTCATCAATATGAACCAATAGATTTTATAATGTGTATACATTTTGACCCAATAATTTCAATTATGTTAATTTCTCCTAAGAGGACAATCCTAAATCCAGAAAAAACTATGTATGGTGGTATAACAGCAAAAAAAATGGAAAACTATACATGCTCAACAAAAAAGGGAACATTAAGTTAAACATGGGACATTTATTGAACAGGATACTATGTAATCACTAATGATGACCACGACAACAAGAAAACACAGCACATCTGACACGATCCAGTCTACACTTCTTCACAATCTTATTGAGGTGTAATTGCACAAGCATTTTCTTAGGAAAAAAAAGAAAATTAAACACCAAAATATTACAGTAGAGTAGCAGGTGATTTTTAGCATATTTTCCCTCATTATTGTTTTTGAAGTGTATCTATATACCTTTTATAATGAAAATTCATCTTAGATGTATAAGATACTATAAGATGTATATGATACTATACTTAGATGTATAAGATACTATAAATACTAAATAAAATATATGAACTATACATACTGTTTGGGGATATAAATTAATTTGTATTATTTTCCTCAAAATATCACCTGTATGATGTGTTAGGCCAGGATAAAGAGTAGAATGGGTATAGTCTAAAAAGAAGTAATTTTTTTAAAAGGTATACAACATGAATTAGGGCTTCCCTCATAGCTAAGTTGGTAAAGAACCTGCCTGCAATGCAGGAGACCTGGATTTGATTCCTGGGTCGGAAAGATTCCCTGAAGGAAATGGCAACCCACTCCAGTATTCTTGCCTGGAGAATCCCACGGACAGGACAGAGGAGCCTGGCCTTCATGGGGTCGCAAGAGTCAGACACAACTTAGCGTCTAAATCACCACCACCACAACATGAAATTAAGCTAACAGACTAATTAACAGCTATATCCTGCTACAAAAAAGACTGATGAGGTACTATTTTGACTTTTTAAATTAATTTTTATTAGAGTATAGTTTATTTACGATGTTGTATTAGTTTCTGTTTTACAGCAAAGTGAATCAGTTATACATATACAAATATCCACTTTTTTTAGATTATTTTCCCATATAGGTCATTACAGAGTACTGAGAGAGTTCCCTGTACTCTGCAGTAGGTCCTTATTAGTTATCTATTTTATAAATAGTAGCATGTGTGTGTCAATCCTAATCTCTCAATTTATCCCTCCTACCCCCCTTCTCCCTCGGTAGCTATACGTTTATTGTCTACATCTATGACTCTATTTCTGTTTTGTAAATAAGTTCATATGTACCATGTTTTTAGATTCCACATATAAGTGATATCATATGATATCTGTCTTTCTCTGACTTACTTCACTCAGTATGACAATCTCTAGGTCCATCCATGTTGCTGCAAATGACATTATTCCGTTCTTTCCAATGGCTGAGTAATACTCTACTGTATGTACGGACCACATCTTTATCATTCATCAGAGCTTGTAATGTGGACATTTTTGGGGGGGAGGACACCTTCAACCTCACAGCATTCCTATTTTAAATTCTATCAAAAGTTTAGTTTTGCCTGTTCTTGAAGTTTTTAAAAATGGAATCATACTATACCTACCCCATCCCCAAAAAGAAAATGAGGCAGCAATGCCTTGGATGACTGAAATAATCAAACTTAAATATGAGTGCATATTTACCTGCATCTTCAGGGGTTCTTATTTCAAACTCTAATAAATTTTCTTGTTTTTCTTCTATATCTTGTAAAATGGCACTGATGGTCTGATGCTATCAGATAAAATATTAAAAACTTCATTACAAGAAGGTAGATGTAACTGTCTCTAACAGGCAACTGACAAATAAATGCACAGTAAAAGTACTAAATAAAGTACCACGAAAAATGCTGATTTCCCTTTATGTTCCAAATGTATCAGGCCTCATTTAAACTTAACTAGATATATATGTATTGGGGAAAAAATTAAACTTAAATACATCTTGATTTATGTAGCAGATCTGCTCCTGGAAAACAGAATGTTACGAGTGGCAGCCATAAAAACAATCACAATTTCTCAATGACTCCTTTTATAGGTGTAGGAGGAAAAAAAAAGAACTCAGCAAATAATATTTAGAGATTACATATGTAAGAAGTTCACTTTAAGGCTTTATGATTATCATTATACACTACTAAGATTTCACATACAGTCTTAGAAATACAAAACACTCTCAACAACCCACAAAGAGGATTTAAAATCACCTCTTTATATACTTGTCAGTATTAATTGTATTAATTAAATTATTAATATTAATAGTTTAATATTAATATTAAGCAATTCAATGCAGATAGTTTCTTGGTTCATTGTTAGAGAAATTAAAAAGAGGAATATTAATACTGAAATGCTTTCAACATACTGGTTTGACCAACAAGTTCGTTTGGGTTTTTCCGTAACGTCTTAGGATCATTTTTGCTTCTGACACATCTTTCACAAATTTGTATATTAAAGCATACTGGTTGAGTACACAGGCTTTGGAGTCAGATTACCTGGATTTTAATTCTGCCACTGCTATGCAATAGAAATGTAATTTTGGATTGTTACCTACTCTTTCCTACTTCAGCTTCCTTAGCTGTAATGAGGAAAGTAATGATATTAACAGAAGCTACTTTCATTATTATGAAGGCTAAATGGATTAACATAGAGCACTTAGAGGAGAGCTCACCATGTCATAAATACTCTATGAACGCCGGCTAGTATCATTATGATAATCACTTTTGTACTCACTCTATATGGAGGGAGACAAGGAGGCTGCCTAGATGCTGTGATCTGAAGGTGTTAGAAGGTAGCATCAAACTAAAATCATCTCATTTCCTTTGCATCTGGCCATAAAGTCACCCCTCATCCTCAATTTGGTTTGAAATTTTCAGCACTCAAAAACAAATTTACATTTACAAAGGATAAACCTTTAATGACTTTAAAGTCTGCATATTTTAAGTTTTTTCTTAAAGTTGGTTTTCATTAAACTTTTATATCGTCATTATATTTCCCTGAGGCTTAGCATCTAAAGTGATACACATTATTCCTGAAACAAATAGTCATACAGTTAATAACAATAGGATTAGGGTGATTTTTCCATAATGCTTTAATCTTTACATGAAAATATACCTTAAAGATACGAATGGTCAATACAGTGAGTGAGCTGAGCTGATACAGAAGGACCCCTGTCTACTCCAAACACCTGGAAAAATACACTAGACAAAATACAATAAATTTTAACCATTCACGCCCAGCTAAAATTGGGAGAGAAAGGAAATGAAGCTGGTAGCAGGCCATGAGGGATGTGGAGCAAACACAGGTATTACGAATTTGGGTCTGGGTTTTTAATACCTACAAAGGAACAGGAAATAAGGCCTCAGGGCCACATAAGGAAGGGGTTAGAATCAGTCAGTTCGGTTCAGTTGTATCTGACTCTTTGTGACCCCATGGACTGCAGCATGCCAGGCCTCCCTGTCCATCACCAACTCCCAGAGTTTACTCAAACTCATGTCCACTGAGTCAGAGTTAGAATGGAGCCTCACATAAAACTAGTGACCATGAGTGGGTGTCCTTTAGCTTAAATAAGGATTAGTAAAAACTCTACTTGTCACCCACTCAGCCTTTGGGAAGAAAATTAAAGGTCAAAGGGTATCATCCAGAATATATTGCAGAGAATTAAAGAGATGGAAAATACAAAAAAAGATACAGGGAGACCGGTCTAACAACCATCTAAAAAAATATGAGTTTCATAAAAGGAGAATACTGCTAATGGGAGAGGGGTAATAGTCAACAATCTAAGGGCTAAAAGTTTCCAGAATACAAGGAGAAATTTGTCTTCAGCCTAAACGAACATGTTTAGTCCTTTTAGAGTAAAATTAATTAAAAGCACACCTACCTTTAGACATAGCCTAGTGAAACAGCAGAATATGAAAAAAAAAATCTTTAAAACTGTAAGTCTGAAAGATATATTATCTACAGGGGGTGACATTTAGATTGACAATTAACTTTTCATTCATTACAAGAGATGCCTGGAACAATGTAAAATATTTTTGAAATGTTGAGGCAAACACAATTCATTTTAAACAGCATTTAAAATATTTTAGATATAAAATGGTTGATTAATCATAGTTTATGCTCAATGAATAGTATTCTCCCCTCTATGCTAACAAAAAGTATGTAAGGGAAGTCTAATCCACATACACAGTCTTATTCAAAGTATTTCTTTGAGGAGTCTACTTTGCTTAAGAAGTTAGTGTCTAGGATGCTATGTGTTTTAATCAAACTAGTTTTAATCAAACTAGATGGATATGAGAATATCCATCTCATAAATTAATATATGTGCAACTAAGTTATTTTCTTTAAAAATACACCTTCACATGAGGGATTTCACATAGAGCAAACTATCACTATAAACCATGCAGGGTCCAGGTTGGTTAAACCAGGCTGCTTTCCCCTTCTTCATCTAGGTTCCAAGGTCTTTTCTTCCTACTATGTATCCGAGATACTTTTTGGAAGTTGGATGGATGAACAGACACCAGAACACTGCAACAGTGACACTGTTTGTGGGATAGGTAAGCGCCAAAGAATCTAATTCAGGAGTAAAGGATAGGAGCTAAACTATAATTCTCTGTTCAGTGCATACAGTTTCTTGGTTCCTTGTTAGGGAAATTAAAATGGAAGTCTTATTCTGGCTTCAGAAACAGGACAGCAGGCCTCTCTGACCACCTGTCTGGGCATTGCCTAGATTCTGAATTAGGTGCCTGCCCTCAAGCACAGCAAGTCAGGAGTCGCTTTACATAAGAAAGGGAGTGGGTTTTGGAATTCTTGAGTCCCTGGAGGTCTGGTCAACCCTAGGATCTAAGGAAATTCTGTGACTGACTCACAGGTGAAACAGCACTGGAAGAAGGCATAAAGTGAAACCAGTGCTGCATTTTTGCATGCAAACTGATGTTCACATCAGTCTGTGGCCTGGGATTACAAGCAGGAGTCCCTGAAACTGCAATCTCAAGTCGCCCACAGGGCAGATGCACTGCCCAAACCCTGTCTCGGTTGTGACTCCAAACTGCTGATAATGAGGGACTTCCCAGTGCTGTTCATGGCTGGATGTAGACTGGCCCAACTGGTGATGCATATACATGCTGTTATTTCTCTTTCCCTGGTGGCTCAGAGGTTAGAGCGTCTGCCTCCAATGCAGGAGACCTGAGTTCGATCCCTGGGTCGGGAAGATCCCCTGCAGAAGGAAACGGTAACCCACTCCAGTATTCTTGCCTGGAGAATCTCATGGACAGAGAAGCCTGGTAGGCTACAGTCCACGGGGTCCAAAGAGTCGGACATGACTGAGCGACTTCACTATACTATACTATTGTTTCTATTTCTTTTCTTTTAATGATTGTATATTGAAATTAAGTCAAATAATCTTCTATAAAAAACTGAAACTGTTTATGTGTGTCACACGAGTGGTTTCTTTGGCTGACGAGTCCTTCAAACCTAAAACAAAAGTAAAACTTTTGGCAAAACATTCATTCTGCTCAATTATGCTGTATTATTATCTTATGACCAAAAACAAACAAACAAACAAAAACATTTTGAACCTGCATGTCCTTAAAAATGGAATGAATGCTGCCAATAGCCAATGGCTGGCTGGCGCAAAGAATGGCATTTTCTAGGCTAAAGAACAAAAGCATTTCAACTTCACTCACCATGGAAAGGTTTTCTTCTGTTTTTTCTTGGTGTGAGATAGGAGTTGTATCAACAGTTTTGGAATCATCACAAATGCACTGTTTACGTCTTCTTGCCCGGACATTAGGAATTTTTACTTTAAAACATAAAATCAAAAAATATATTAAGAATGTGCAAAAATTTTGCCTAATTTTATCAATTGTAATGGTGACAGGAATGGGAGGGATAAATTAAGTCTATAATTACCATGATATCTTAATGTTGATTAGCACCTCATTATTTACTGTCAATTGACTAATTTTAGCAAAGCTACTGAATACTTATCACATGCTGGATATCCAACTCTTTCCATGAATCATCTTCTTGAATCTTCATATGAGCCCTGAGGGGTAGGTAGTTAATTACATCTATTTTACAGAAGAGGAACATGAAGCTTAGCAGGCTTCAAGAAGTTGCCTGATGTGTTACACAGCTAGTGCTGAAACCAGATCTGACTGCCAGTCCATGCTCTACCATGACTGCAGTTCACTGTCTCTATAAAATCCTCTCTGAACCTTCTCCCATTCTGGATTCCCTTTCTCCACATATGATTACCCTATATCCTCATTCTGGTGGGCTACCTGTCCAAGGAAAGGTATATACAAGGAACAACAGAAAAGTGGGAATAGATCTGCTGCTGCTGCTAAATCGCTTCAGTCGTGTCGGACTCTGTGCGACCCCAGAGACGGCAGCCCACCAGGGTCTCCTGTCCCTGGGATTCTCCAGGAAAGAACACTGGAGTGGGTTGCCATGTCCTTCTCCAATGCATGAAAGTGAAAAGTGAAAGTGAAGTCGCTCAGTCGTGTCCGACTCCTTGTGACCCATGGACTGCAGCCCACCAGGCTCCATCCATGGGATTTGCCAGGCAAGAGGACTGGAGTGGGGTGCCACTGCCTTCTCCAATGATCTAGATCTAGTACTTTATAACAGAGTGCACAATAGCTCCAAATATGGCTGTGAAGAGAGAAAGACACGCCTGGGGCTATAAGAAAAGTCTCACGTCCTATGGGCTTCGCATATGGGAACAAGAAATGAGGATGTGTGTGTCAGTCTCCTGACTTTGACCTACATGTGATCTAGCGCACCAGTAAAATAGGACACGATGACTGTCCTTGCCTCCCACCGATCCTATCAGTTGGTAAGGGGAGTGGCAGGCCAGGGGAAAAGCAAGTGACAGTGGTTCTCTTCCCGATAATCTCCCTCATAGACAACACCGATGAGCTCCTGGCTTTCTTCTTCCATGAGTCAAGGTTCACACATGAAGGAAAAGGAAGATCAATTCCCTCTCCTCAACACTTCCAAAATGGTTTTTAACGGCCTGTTTTCTGGTTTACCTCTCGACAAGCCTGGAAGCTCCTCCTGGGCTGATCTGTATAGCATGTGCTCAACAAATGTATGTTTTCCTCAACAAATGTATGTTTTCTAAGTCAGTGCTCACTAAATGCTTCTTTAAAAAAAAACACAAACACACCCGTCACCTCACACTGTTACCGTGTGTGTTTGTGTGTGTGTGTGTGTGTGTGTGTGTGTTGGTGAGAACATTTAAAAGTTACTTTCTTGGCAAACTGCAAGTATACAATTTATTATTAAAAACTGTAATCATTGTCTTATACATTAGAAGACTCACAGAACCAATTCATCTTCTAAGCGAAAGTTTGTACTCTGATCAACATTTCTCCATCTCCTCCACCACTTCCTCCTCCAAGCCCTTGACAACCCCCACTCAACCATCTGTCTGGTTCTTTAAGCTTGCCTTTTTAAGGTTCCACATATAAGTGACACCACAAAGAGTTTGCCTTTCTGTATCTTTCTATGCTTATTTCATTTAACATGACATTCTCTAGGTTCACCTACGTTGCTACAAACGGCAGGACTAAATGCTTATTTCTTATAGATAATTCATTATATTAGTTAAGTGCAAAGTACTGCTAAAGATGGTTCATAAAAATTACCCTGGCTATATATTTCCTTGAAATATTCTTTCCACTATAATATATATTACACATACACTCACACACATATATAAGTATAGTATATTTGCTTAACAAATTCATATTCTAGCATCAGAATATTAGTCTTGAAAAGATGGCATGAGTCCAACTTTTGCATGAATCATTATAAATTTTGAAGTAATGGAATCTTAGTTGCAAAGACTTTATTATAATGTCATTCTTTTCCAGCCCCATTATAAAGTAAACCAATTTGCATAGTTTCAGTAACAGTTCTATCTCAGATCCAGTGTTATGAGGGATGAATGTTTGTTTAATGAACATGTTTTGTTTAACATATAATTCTAATACAATAGAACCATATAATCTATAAATCAAACCAAGTTTTGAAATGTTGTTTCTAAAAATAAATTATGCTTTTCAAGAGTTTAATAAACAGACAAAATAATTATCCCTAGTTATGAAACAATTTACACAAATCTGAATAATTTGTTTTTCTAAGCGGAGGTATATACCTGTATAAAATAGCAAGAAACACTGCTATACATACCAGTGACTACAGCATCACTCTCATCTCTATTGTCAGTCTCAACAGCACCATAAGATTTCAGCAGCTCTTTCATATTTTCATCATCTGCTTCATCCAAAGCAGTCTTCTGCTTTTCATCCTTTTGATTAGGGTTTGCTCCATGTTGTACTAGCATCTCAGCTGCCTAGAAGGTATTTTTCCAAAGTTATCTCTACAGACACCTAAAATCAATCATTTCCGCTTTCATTATAGGATAACACTATCAAATATTAAAAGTTATCAAAAAACTTCTCAAACTCTGACCAAGAAAATTTCTATTAAATTTGATATGACAATTGTAAACTGTTTGGCCTGATCTGTCTTCACAGGAGAATCAAATACAGTGATATGAAAGTACCAGATATGCTGCTTTCATTGCCTAAGAGCAGACTTAGATAGACTGATGTGCAAAAGGATTTACTCTATCTCTGTTACACAGCCTTTTGTCCTCCCCTTATGACCAACCTAGACAGCATATTCAAAAGCAGAGACATTACTTTGCCGACTAAGGTCCGTCTAGTCAAGGCTATGGCTTTTCCTGTGGTCATGTACGGATGTGAGAGTTGGACTGTGAAGAAGGCTGAGCACCAAAGAATTGATGCTTTTGAACTGTGGTGTTGGAGAAGATTCTTGAGAGTCCCCTGGACTGCAAGGAGATCCAACCAGTCCATTCTGAAGGAGATCAACCCTGGGATTTCTTTGGAAGGAATGATGCTAAAGCTGAAACTCCAGTACTTTGGCCACCTCATGTGAAGAGTTGACTCACTGGAAAAGACTCTGATGCTGGGAAGGATTGGGGCAGAAGGAGAAGGGGGCAACAAAGGATGAGATGGCTGATGGCATCATTGACTTGATGGATGGGAGTCTGAGTGAACTCCGGGAGTTGGTGATGGACAGGGAGGCCTAGTGTGCTGTGATTCATGGGGTTGCAGAGTCGGACATGACTGAGCAACTGAACTGAACTGAAGCTGCTGAAGATAGGGTACAGAAGGGAGCAAGGATCATTTCAGGATTATATTATATTGTATTATACTATACTATACACTGTATTATAAACTGCCATTAGACAAAATTGAATAAAGTTTTACTTGAACTATAGTACTTCAGATATGTTACTTGTTTAGGAGTTTTCATAAGTTAGCTTGGGAACCTAATGTCCATTCTAATACTCTCTATGCAAATATGTTTCCTAAATAAATGACTTGTATTCACAGAATCTTAACAAGATAAAAAGAAACAGAAATAATTACCCCAGCCTCCTCTTTACAGAGGATAAAACTGAGGTCAAAGATAAATGTTGTGACATTTGGGGGGCAAAAGTTTCTGATATAAATAATGCTTTCCTGAATAAGTCAAACTTGTGTATTAGAATTAAATTTGTAATTCATCAAAGTTAAAGACTGTTACTTATTATTGATAGTAAAAGCCAATTTAGTAAAAAACAGTCAATGATTCCATCTGCATAATACAAGCAACTCAAATCACTGAAAAACTTTTTGATCTGGAAAAGAAAGTCAGTATTTTGTTAAAGATATGTTATGTTATGTTCTAGTAGCTTTTCTCTTTCCACTTGTGTTCAGGTATGGAGAAGCATAAAAATTTAGAAGCAAATGTACCAGTAAAAATTATGACAGCTCCTTATTTGTTCTATCAGCCTAGAATTAGCCCAGCATGAAGGAAAATATATTTGTTTTAAGGTCAAGCATTCAAAATTCACTCCTGCTACTTACTAGCTATGTCCTTGGGCAAGTTACTTACCATTTGAGTCTCATTTTTCTCACCCATGAGGCTTAAATGTGAACCCATGTATAAAGTATTTGGCACACGGTGGGGCTTAAGGGAAACAGTCCCCTCATCAGCTGTGTGTAAGCCCCCGCAACGGTTCCGCCAGGCCTCCCTGCAGCATTTTGGCTAACTTTATGTAGTTTCCTTACACACATTTTTAGATCCACCGAAGAACTGAGGAAGTTCCCCCTTTAAATCGCTGGAAAGGTCTCTCTATGCAGATACATTCTGTCTGGTATCTTGCTCTCAGAATTTTAGCTGTTGGAGCCTTTGAAACTCCAAATTCAGTCTTCTCAGCTCTCTGAGATCATAAGGCTGTTTTCGTCCTCCCGACACTACTGCCTGGAAACTCCCTCTAGCCCATAGGTGGGGCAATCCACAAGGCTCATTTCATTTGCTTCTGTTCTCTACTGTATGGTGTCTAATATCTCAAAACTGTTATTTTACATATTTTGCTCACTTTTCTAGCTTTTAAGATGGGAGAGATATCTTATCCCTGTTACCCTATCTTGTATAAAAGTGAGTGTCCATTCCCATTTATATTTTAGCTTAAAAAAAAATCTTTTCCTCTCATTCTCCTTTTCCTTATCTTTTAATACTCCACAGTGTATATGGTAGAATACAAAACCACCTTGGAAGATAACTTACAACAGAAACTAAGATTTTTTTTTTTAATATGCAAGTTGCAAAAGAAAATAAGATGATGAACTCAACTCTGTATATAGTCATGCAAGAGAGAAAATCACAGGATATTATAGAATTGATACTTATTAGTTCTACAGTTGGGCTTCCCAGGGGGCACAAGTGGTAAAGAATTTGCCTGCAGTGTAGGAGACCTGGGACGGGAAGATCCCCTGGGGAAGGAAATGGCAACCTACTCCAGCACTCTTGTCTGGAGAATCCCATGGACAGAGGAGCAGGACAGGCTCCAGTCCATGGGGTCACAAAGAGTCGGACGCGACTGAAATGACTTAGCACACACACAGGTCTACAGTTTCATATATTTATGTGTCTTGCTCCCTTACTTGTCTTTCTAGATTATCTATCAATATCCTACCTCAGAAAAACAAAAGGGACAAAAGGGAGAAAGTGAATCAGAAATAAAAGGAACAAATGACAAACTGCGACAAGGAGGGAAAGTTAATGAAGATGTAAGGAAAGATGCTGGCCAATATGTGCGTCAAAGTAACTGAAATATCATTGAAAACACGACCTCCTTCATTTCAAATAGCATATTTCTCTTTAAAGTGAAGGCAATGGAGATATGGAAGGTTAATCCAAAAGCAAACTTTATCTGTATCAATCACCACCTAGGTATCAAGAACATCAGTGATTCTCTAGAACAAGCAATAACAGCGCACTATGATCCATGGGCCAAATCCTGTCTACTGCCTGATTTTGTAAATGAAGTTTTAGTGGCACACAGTCAAAACCCACTTATTTATAAACTGTCTCCGGTTGCTTTTATAACAGAATAGCAGGTGAGTGGTTGCAATAGAGGCTGTGGGCCCAGAAAACCTAAACTACTGATTATCTAGCCCTTTGCAGGAACTATTTACCAATTCTTACTCTAGACCAGAGCTGTCCAACAGAGGTCTCTGTGATGATGGAAATGTTATACTCTGCATTGTCTAATACGGGAGCCATTTGCCACATGTAGCTACTGAGTACTTCAAATGTGGCGAATGCAACTGAAGAACTGAATTTTTAACTTTAATTGATTTTAGGTAATTTAAATTTAAATAGTCATTATGTGGTTAGTGGCTATAGTACAGGACAGTGCCTCTCTAGATCAAGCTCCTTATTTCAAGGGTAAGGTTATCTTTATCTTTTTCAAGCAGCAGAACTACGCCTCAAATTCAAGTTCTCCAGTTCTGTGTCTTGTCTGCTAAACCAAGTTCCTTTCTGCTATTTCCTGTGGTTAATTTTCAGTTCTTGACATTTATCTTTACAGAAGACCCTCACCGTCTGCGTAATCATCTTCTCTACCCCTTGAAGTTTCCAGATTGCTATGAGAGAAGCTAGAGTCTTCCAAACAGGAAAATTCTCACTTATGAAGAGAAAGTCACTCAGTTGTGTCTGAATCTTTGCAACCCCATGGAATGTAGCCCACCGGCTCCTCTGTCCATGGAATTCTCCAGGCCAGAATACTGGTCAGAAAAATATGCTACAAGTTGGTAACAAAGTCAAAATGTAAAGATGTAGGATTGCCTGAAAAGAAAGTGAAAGTTACTCAGTCATGCCCGATTCTTTGTGACCCCACAGACTATACAGTCCATGGAATTCTCCAGGCCAGAATACCAGAGTAGGTAGCTGTTTCCTTCTCCAGGGGATCTTTCCAACCCAGGGATCGAAACCAGGTCTCCTGCATTGTAAGTGGATTCTTTACCAGCTGGGCCACAAGGGAAGCCCAAGACTACTGGAGTGGGGGCCCTATACCTTCTCCAGGGGATCTTCCTGACCTAGGAATTGAACCAGGGTTTCCTGCACTGCAGGCAGATTCCTTACCAACTGAGCTATCAGGGAAGCCCAGGATTTCCTGAAGTCATATATTAAGATAATATTGTAGAAATGCTTAAAGCACCTGTGAAGCAAAACTGATAAGGGATAAACTAAAAGGTAAAATTGTTAACCTAAAAAATGAAAAATCAGGATTTTAATATGGTGGTTGTGGTGGTTTAGTCGCTAAGTTATGTCTGATTCTTGCAACCCCATGGATTGTAGCCTGCCAGGCTTCTCTGTCCATAGGATTCTCCAGGCAAGAATGCTGGAGTGCGTTGCCATTTCCTTCACCAGGGGATCTTCCCAACCCAGAACTGAACCTGGGTCTCCTGCGTTGCAGGCAGACTGTCTACCGACTGAGCTACAATTAGAAAAAGTTAAATTTATTATATAAAAATTTAAAGTATGATGGTGATTCTTTTGAAGATTTAATGTAGATTATAATGAACTAGCAGTATTAAAAATATAAGACTTGTCTTTAAATTAGCTTATCTAAATTACTTTGGAATATGGTGTTTTTAGCTGGATACTGTAAAGCTAAAGCCAAGAAGAACTACATGATCACTATATTCTTATTTAGAAATTGCCAAACTTTCTGGAAAGAGCCAGATAGTAATTATTTGTGTGTGTATGCCGTGGTTTCCCTGTCACAACTACTCAGCTCTACTGATAGAGCACAAAAGCAGTCACAGATAACACGAAACAAATGAGTGTTCCAGTAAAACTTTATCCATGTGCACTAAACTGTGAATTCCATGAAATTTTCATGAAATATTCTGTTTTCCCCCACCCAGTCATTTAAGACTATAAAAATTACTTTTAGCTATCAGCTGTTCCAAAACAGGCAAAGGGCCAGAATTGCCCTGGGAGTTGCTTGCCAGCCCTTGCTCTAGAAGAGAAATGTGTTTTACACAGTGATATGGATTAACAATTCTGAAAATGCTTTACATTTATACAAGAGTTGGACAAATGAGTAAATAAACCGTGGGTAAAAATAACCAGGTTTATCATTGTCAGAAAAAGAAGTTATAAAGAAACGGGATGGATAAAAGCTAGAATGAACTCTGTGAAGCTGGATTAGAGTCTGATAAGACAGTTTTAATTCATGTTTATTTTAATATATACAGATAGATTAATTCACAGATATAGATATGAGTATACATGTATTAGTATACTCACATATTTTTCTGTCTTTACCCTCTGAAAGGGCCTAGAAGGAATGACAAGCTGACAGCAATAAACATAAAAAAATAAAAATCAGGATTTTAATATAAGTGTATTAATACAGGACCTAGGGCCAAAACTGTGAAACCTTTCAAAATTTTTGAAAAAAAGAACTTCCCTGAGACCATGATGCAAAAAGTCAACCATGAAATAAAGGATGTTCTATGTGCTGTCATACTATTTTGCCAGAAAAGCTAGGCCAAGAAAACATACTTTATTGTGTCTCTGCTGAACCAGAAATTAGTCAGTATATATTTCAGTTAGAAACTAACTACAATACTTTTAGAGGAGTTAACACAGCAGGCCTCAGACTGCTCTCTAGAGAGGCTGCTTGTTGGCCTGCAGCTGGCATGTGAGAACTGGGCTGGCATTCAGTGTCCAGCACTGATATAAACCTTTCCCTAATTGCTGTGACTCTCTGTGCTTAAACTGTCTACACACACAGTGTGGTGTATGCTTCTGGGAGTCCGGAATCTTGGTAAGTGCTAGGTAGCGGGTCCTATATGACCAGCCCTCAATATAAATCATGAGCATTAAGTTTCTAATCAGCTTTCCCTGACAAAACTTTGTACTTACGTCACTACACTTTCACTGCTGAGGGAAAAGCAAACTATGTGGCCTCTCGTGAAGAAGAGTACATGGTAGAGCCTGCACACGGGTATCTCCAGACTCCACCTTTTCCTCTGATAATCCAACTATGTATCCTTACTATATTGCTAGAATAAATCTTACCCATGAATACCATACGCTGAGCTCTGTAACACCTTCTAACACATTTCCAAGTACAGCGGTGATGTTGGGGGTTAGGTCCTTATACTGTATATTGCATATATGCAATATGCTATATTGCATTTTTCAGGATAGTCTAAAATCCTAATTTTCCTACTATGAATTTTTTGCTCTTATTTAAGTGCTTTCACTTTAAATGACCTTTTTACCTGTGCAAATAACCAGCAGCTTATCACTTCAGTGACTCTTCCTGTTTGTTTTCTTCCACTGCACGATCACATAACCTCAAGATTTTGTCAATTCCTTTTTAATTTAAACATCTTTAAGATCAAACAGTTTCTTTGATCCAAAGAAGCTTCCCTAGACATTAGCCTACCCATTTGGTATTGTTCTTAATTTATAGTTTATACCTTTTATTTCTGCAAGTCACAAATTCAATATTGTTCTTTCACATGACTATACTCAGGCTGAAAACAGTGGAGATATATTTTCAAAAAATTAAATAAAAACTACAAGACTATTAAAAAACACCTAGAGACAGATAAAGTGGTATTAGTGAGAGATCCAAAATGTTTTTTTACATGAATCTTGATTTTATACTGTTGTGGTAATTTCCTTAATGACTTTTCAAAGTGAAAAATTATTCATGAAATCTACACTGTCTACAGACAAATTTTCTCCTAAGGTTTGTCCAGAAAAAAAGATAAGTTTCAAAATCTGAAGAATTTTAACATCTAGATTTGAAATTTAGTGTTACTCAAGACTGCCAGGAGAAATATCAATAACCTCCAATATGCAGATGACACCACCCTTATGCAGAAAGTGAAGAGGAACTAAAAAGCCTCTTGATGAAAGTGAAAGAGAAAAGTGAAAAAGTTGGCTTAAAGCTCAACATTCAGAAAACAAAGATCATGGCATCTGGTCCCATCACTTCATGGGAAATAGATGGGGAAACAGTGTCAGACTTTAATTTTTGGGGGGCTCCAAAATCGCTGCGGATGGTGACTGCAGCCATGAAATTAAAGGACGCTTACTCCTTGGAAAGAAAGTTATGACCAACCTAGATAGCATATTCAAAAGCAGAGACATTACTTTGCTGACTAAGGTCCATCTAGTCAAGGCTATGGTTTTTCCTGTGGTCATGTACGGATGTGAGAGTTGGACTGTGAAGAAAGCTGAGCGCCGAAGAATTGATGCTTTTGAACTGTGGTGTTGGAGAAGACTCTTGAGAGTCCCTTGGACTGCAAGGAGATCCAACCAGTCCATTCCGAAGGAGATCAACCCTGGGATTTCTTTGGAAGGAATGATGCTAAAGCTGAAACTCCAGTACTTTGGCCACTTCATGTGAAGAGTTGACTCACTGGAAAAGACTCTGATGCTGGGAGGGATTGGGGGCAGGAGGAGCAGGGGACGACAGAGGATGAGATGGCTGGATGGCATCACTGACTCGATGGACATGAGTCTGAGTGAACTCCGGGAGTTGGTGATGGACAGGGAGGCCTGGCATGCTGTGATTCATGGGGTCACAAAGAGTCGGACACAACTGAGCAACTGAACTGAACTGAACTGAATAATTAACCTAGTAATTTTCCCCTGTTATTTTCATCATAGTAGTTTATTTTAAAAAATGAGAAAAAAAAGTGCAACAACCCCCAAAGAAACAAGCAACTTAAGCTTTTACCCATTTCTTTGAAACTTCAAACTCACTAAGAAATTTCTGAGTTTAAAATTATCTGGTTATCATAATATCATCACTATATATACTCTTTTATGTACAACAGCAAATCATTTAAGACAATTAAAATTAGAATGTATTACATTGATAGGCTGTGTTTACTCTTAGCCATTTCATTTTATTCTGATTTACATGAATTACACAATGAAGAGACAATGGAAACTGGATTCATTAGGAAATATACTGCTTTTCTAAACTATATGTAATATCATATACACTTGTGCCTCTAAGAAGTTTTAAAAATTCTTTGTCTTAAGGAATCACTTTAATTAGCAATTTAAAATACCTTCACTGTCTTCATTCACTTTTTAAAGAAAAAGAAATAGGAACCTAATATGATGCACTATACCTTTAAATGGTTGTTTGCAACAGCATCCTGTAAGGGTAGAATTCCATCTACATTTTCACAATTAACATTAGCACTATCTTTTAACAACTCTATATCACTCCATCCGTTACTAGCTGCCTTATGAAGTGGTGTCCAACCTAAAAAGGAAAAAAGAGAAAACAAAAGAAGCTACTTACAAATCAATATTCAAGTAGTAACCTCATTATTAAGTTTATTTGCATTAATGGAATGAATATATATATTGATTCAAATCAAATGTATATACTAAGTACTGGACAAATGTATATACTAAGTACTGGACAGGAAATAATATTCAAATGTATATACTAAGTACTGGACAGGAAATAATATTGAAAACAGGCAACTTTAACATCCTCTGAGCCCACAGCTGCCCTTGGACATGGCCCTGTCCACCAGAAGGCCCAGGACCCAGCTCTTCCCATAGTGCACACACACTAGACCCAGGACACCCAGGGCCCTGCAGCCAGAGACCCTGGAGCCCAGTTCTACCCACCAGTGGGTGGGGACCAGCCCCAGAAACCCCTGGGCCTAAGCCCTGTCCATCAGCAAGCCTGCTCTAGTCTTGGGAATAGACTCAGCTACTAGGAGGTGGACACCAGCCCCTGGACAATTGCAGCTCCACAGTGGGCTATGACAGATGTCAGTCTCCAACAAGCAGGCCAGCACCAGCCCTAGGACCCGCTGGGCCCAAGTTCTGCTCAGCAGTAGGCCAACATAAACTTTAGGTCCACTGAACCCCACAGCCACCTGTATCAAGAACGGGTCCCACTCATCAGCAGTCCAACACGAGCTCTAGAACCTGTGGGCCCTGCATCCAGTCCCCAAGACCTGGCTCTGCTCACCAGTGGGCTGGCAGTAGTCCCAAGAACTAGCTTCATCCACTGGAAGGCAGGAAACAGTCCTGGGATCTCTATATCCAGACTGCCCATCAGAAAACAAGCCCCAGTCCTGGAGTCTCCTGGCGTTCAACAGCCAACTGCCTTGTGACATAGCTCCACCAACCAGGCCAGCAGCCTCCACACAAAGCAGGGCAACCCACCCAACTGGGGACAAGCCAAGCCTACCAGACCACCCACAGCAGTCAGACTGACACAAAAGAAGGACCCACGTGGCCCATATAGTGGGGACCCCTAGAACATACAGTGCTGGTAATCAGAGGGAAGTGAGCTCCTAGAAGGGTAAGACATTTCCTGTAAGAGGAGACTTCTCCAAGGTTGGGAAATGTAGCAAACCTATCAGATACACAGAAACAAAACTAGTGAGTTAGGCAAAATGAGGCAACAGAGTTTAAAAGAAAGAAACAAGATGAAGCCCCAGGAGAAGAACTAAGTGAAGTGGAGATAAGAAATCTATCTAACAAAGAGTTCAAGGTAATGACTATAAGGATAGTCAAAGAGCTTGGGAGAAGAATGGATAAACAGAGAAATTAGAAGTTTTTAACAAAGAGTTAGAAAACAAAGACCAACCAACCAGAGACGAAGAATACAATAACTGAAATGACAAATACACTAACAGGAATTAACAATACACTAAATGATATATAAGAACATATCAGCAAACTGGATGACACAGCAGTGGAATTCAAAAAGTAAGGACAGTTTAAGAGCTCTCTGGAACAATATCAAGTGTGCCAATATTTTCATTATAGGAGTCCCAGATGAAGAAAAGAGAGAAAGGGACTGAAAACATATTTGAAAACATAATAGCTGAAAGGTCCCCTAACCTGGGAAAAGAAAGAGACATCCAGGCCCAGGAAACAAGATCAAGACAGTTCCAAACAGGATCAACTTAAAGAGGACCACATTAAGACACATTGTGATTTAAATGGAAAAATTTAAAGACAGAGAATATAAAAAGCAGCAAGAGAAAAACAACAAATAACATACTAGGGAACTTCCGTAAGACTTTTGGCTAACTTTACAACAGAACTCTGCAGGTCAGAAAGCAGTGGTACGATATATTTAAAGTGATGAAAGGGAAAAATGTACAACCAAAAATATTGTACCCAGCAAGGTTTTTATCAAATATGATGAAGATATCAAAAGCTGTATAGACAAGGAAGAGCTAAAAGAACTCAGCACCACCAAACCAGCTTTATGAGAAATGTGAAAGGGATTCCTCTAAGCAAAAAAGAAAAGACCACAACTAGAAACATGAATATTATTATGAAAGGAAAAAGTTAATTGGTAAAGGCAAATATACAGTAAAGATAGTAAGTCAACTGGGTACAAAATTAATAGCAAGTTTAAAAGACGAAAGAAAAAAATCATCTATAACCATAATAAGTAATTAAAGAACACACAAAACAGATGAAAAATATGATACTAAAAACAGATATTGAAAGCTCCTTACACTATTGGAGGAGTGGAGAGTAAATATGCAGGGTTGTTAAAATGTGTTTGAAACTAAGAGACCAGAAGCAAGTTAAAATAATCATATTATATATATATATATATATATGAATATAAATTCTGTCTTTTACTCATTTTTTTCTTTTGTT
>SJYC01117964.1:0-17477 GCA_006408675.1 Madoqua kirkii | reverse complement strand
ACTCATTTTTCTCTTTTGTTTTTTTGTTATTTTTATGATTATCTTTAATGTTTAGTTTCCATTTTATTTTTTGCATATCTATTACAGATTTTTCACTCATGGTTACCATGAATGTGTGTATAAGTGAAAAATCTCTAATAGATATGCAAAAAAGAAAATGGAAACTAAACATAACATTAAAGATAATCATAAAATAACAAGAAAACAAAAGAAAAAACTGAATAAAAAAAGAATTACAAAAACAACTCCCAAACCATGAACACAATGGAAATAAGAACATATATATCAACAATTACTTTAAAAGTAAATGGACTAAATGCTCCAATCAAAAGACAAAGAGTGACTGAATGGATACAAGAACAAGACCCATGTATATATACTGCCTACAAGAGACTCATTTCAGATCTAAAGACACATACAGATTCAAAGGTAGGGAATGGCCCACAAATGGAAACAAAAAGCAACCCGGGATAGCAATATCTATATCAGATAAAATACTTTAAAACAAACATTGTTATTAGAAACAAATAAGCACATCACATAATGACCAAGGAATCAATTCAAGAAGAAGGTATAACAATTTTAAATATATCTATATCCAACACAAGATCACCTAAACATATAAAGCAAATATTAACAGTCATAAAGGGAAAAATCAACAGTAACACAATAATAGTAGGGGGTTTTGACACTCCACTTTCATCAATGGACAGATCATCCAGAAAGAAAACCAATAAGGAAAAACTCATAAATGACACATTACAGTAGATGGACTTAAACTGATATATATAGAACAATCCATCCCAAAGCAGCAGAATACACATTCTTTTCAATTGCACATTTTCCAGGACAAGTCACATGCTGGGCAACTAAACAAGTCTCGGTAAATATAAGAACACTGAAACCATATTGAGTATCTTTTCATTCATACTGAAATCACTATGAGACTAGAGATCACTACAGGAATAAAACTGAAAAACACCAACATACGGCAGCTAAACAACATACTACTCAACAGCCAATGGGCCACCGAAAAACCAAAGGAGAAAACAACAAACACCTAGAGACAAACGAAAACGAGGACATAATGATTCAAAATCTACGGGGTACAGCAATAGCAAGTTCTAAACTTCTACAGAAGAAAAGAAAAGTCTCAGATAAACAACCTAAACTTATCCCTAAAGGAACAGGAGAAAGAACAAAAAGTGTGAAAGGAGAAGGAAAGAAATCATAAAGTTCAGAGCAAAAATAAATTAAATAGAGGCTAAATGAATAGAAAAAAAAAATCAGTGAAACTAAGAGCTGATTCTTTGAAAAGATAAAACTGAAAACACTGTGGCCAGATATACCAAGGAAAAAAGAAAAGGCCCAAATAAAATAAAATATAAATAAAAATGTTACAATTAACAGCACAGAAATGCAAAGGATCATAACAGATTACTAAAAACAACTATATGCCAATAAAAAGGACAACCTACAAGAAAAGGAAAAATTCCTAGAAATATACAATCTCCTAAGACCTAACCAGGAAGAAATATAAAATATAAACAGATTGATTACCAGTAATTAAACTGAATCAGTAATTAAAACTCCCAACAAAGTCCAGATGGCTTCACAGGTGAATTTTACCAAACATTTAGGGAAGAATTAAACACCTGTCCTTCTCAAATTATTCCCAAAAATTGCAGAGGAAGAAACACTTCCAAATTCATTGTACACACCCAGCATCTGCTTGACACCAAAATCAGAAAAAGATATTACACACACAAAAGAAAATTACAGGTCAATATCACTGATGAACATAGGTGCAAAAATCAACAAAATTTTAGCAAATCGAATCTAACAATACATTAAAAGTATCACACACCATGATCAAGTGGGATTATACTAGGAATGCAAGGAGTTTTCAATGTCTGCAAATCGATTAATGTGACATACCACATTAACAAAATGAAGAATAAAAATCATATGACCACACAGATGCAGAAAAAGCTTGTGATAAAATTCAACATCCATTTATGATCAACTCTCCATAAAGTGGGCATAGGTGGAATATATCTTAACAAAATAATAAAGGCCATATATGACAAACTACAGCTAACATCATACTCAACAGTGAAAAGCTAAAAGCATGTCCTCTAAGATTAGGGAACAAGACAAGGATGCCCACTCTCATGTTTATTCAACCTATTATTAGAAGGCCTAGCCACAGCAATGAGAGAAGAAAAAGAAATAAAAGGAATCCAAACTGCAAAGGAAGAAGTAAAGCTGGCACTCTTTGCAGATGACATGCTACTATACATAGAAAGATCCAAAGATACCACCGAAAAACTACTAGGGCTTATCAATAAATTCAGTTAAGCTGCAGGATACAAGATTAATATATAGAAATCTGTTGCATTTCTATACACTAACAGCAAATGATCAGAAAGCAAAATTAAGGAACTTTTTCATCTTCAACTGCATCAAAAAGAATAAATACCTTGGAATAAATCTACTTAGGGAGGTAAAAAACCTATACTCAGGAAATTATAAAATAGTGATGAAAAAACTGAAGATGATACAAACAGTTGAAAAGATAAGATATACTGTATTAGAAAAATTAATAGTTAAAATGACCATACTACCCATGATGATCTAAGATTCAATGTAAGTCCTATCAAAATACCAATGGAATTTTTCACAGGGATAGAATAATTTTAAAACTTGTATGATAGCACAGAATATCTTAACTAGGCAAAATAAACTTGAGAAAAAAGAACTGACTGGAAGAATCACATTCCCTGACTTCAGATTAGACTACAAAGCTACAGTAATCAAAACAGTCTCATATGGGCAGAAAAAGAGACATACAGATCAATGAAACCGAATAGACAGCCCAGAAATAAATCCACACACTTACGTGAGTTAATCTATGACAAAGGAGGCAAGAATAAACAATGGAGAAAAGATGGTTTCTTCAATAGTGGTACCAGGAAAAACTGAACAGCTAGATGTTTAAAAAAAGGAAATCAGAAGTTCTCACACTATATATAAACATAAACTCAAAATGAATCAAAGAACCAAATGTATGACTGGAAGCCCTAAGACTCACAGAAGAAAACATAAATAAAATGCTTTTTGAGTAAATTATAGCAACAATGTTTTGGATCTGTCTCCTAAGACAAAGGAAACAAAATAAAAAAATTAAAAAATGGAATCTACTTGAACTTAAAAGCTTTTTCACAGCAAAGGAAACCATTAACAAAAAGAAAAAATATATATACTGAATGGCAGAAAATATCTGCAAATAATATGACTGGTAAGGGGATAATATCCAAAATAGATAAATAGCTTATAGGACTCAACAAACAAACAGGGAAATCAAAAAGTGGGCAAAAGACCTGCACAGACGTTTTTCCAAAGAAGATATACAGACGGACAACAGGCACAGGAAACGATGCTCAACACTGATGATCATCAAAACAGTGCAAGTCAAGGCCACAGTGAGATATTATCCCACTTTGGTCAGAATGATCATCATCAGAAAGAACACAAATAGTGTTCACAAAAAGAACACCAACAAATAACAAATGCTGGTGAGGATACGTAAAACAGAGAGCCCTTACACACTGTTGGTGGGCCTGTGAATTGGTGCAGCCACTGCAGAAAAACAGTATGGAGGCTTCTTAAAAAAACAGAACTCCACATGATTCAGCAATTCCACTGTTGGGTATATGTCTGAAGAAAACAAAAACACTAATTCAAAAAGATACATGCACCCCCATGTTCACAGCAACATTATTTACAATAAGCAAATGAGTACTACTTGGCCACGAAAAGAATGAAATTTTGCCTTCTGCAAAAACATGGATGAAGCTGGAGGGTATCATGCTTAGTGAAATAAGTCAGACAGAGAAAGATAAATACTCTATGTTATCACTTATACGTAGAATCTAAAAAATAAAAGAAACAAGTAAATACAACAAAACAAAAACAGATTTATGGATATAGACAATAAACTAGTGGTTACCAGTGGGGAGAAGGATAAAGAGAGGGGCAAGATAGGGTAAGGAATTAAAAGGTATAAACTACTATATATAAAATAAATAAGCTCAAGGATACACTGTACAGTACAAGGAATACAGTCAATATTTTATAATAACTAAGTGGAATATAGTCTATCAATTTTGAATCACTATGTTGTATACTTGAAGCTAATATATTATAAATCAAGTATATCTCAATAAAGACAGAATCTTCATTTTTTAAAACAAATTAATCTCATCAAAATATTTATTGAGACAAGTGACAAAAGACTAACAGAACACAAGCTATCATGGGGCCAATCATGACAAATGGTTTCAAGTCAGACACTAAATTAGAGTAAAATCATGGGAACATTTCATGCAAAGATGGGCTCAATAAAGGACAGAAATGGTAGGGACTTAACAGAAGCAGAAGATATTAAGAAGAGGTGGCAAGAATACACAGAACAACTGTACAAAAAAGATCTTCACGACCCGGATAATCACGATGGTGTGATCACTCACCTAGAGGCAGACATCTTGGAACGTGAAGTCAAGTGGGCCTTAGAAAGCATCACTATGAACAAAGCTAGTGGAGGTGATGGAATTCCAGTTGAGCTCTTTCAAATCCTAAAAGATGATGCTGCCAAAGTGCTGCACTCAAGATGCCAGCAAATTCGGAAAACTCAGCAGTGGCCACAGGACTGGAAAAGGTCAGTTTTCATTCCAATCTCAAACAAAGGCAACACCAAAGAATGCTCAAACTACCGCACAATTGCACTCATCTCACATGCTAGTAAAGTAATGCTCAAAATTCTCCAAGCCAGGCTTCAGCAATATGTGAACCGTGAACTTCCTGATGTTCAAGCTGGTTTTAGAAAAGGCAGAGGAACCAAAGATCAAATTGCCAACATCCGCTGGATCATGCGAAAAGCAAGAGAGTTCCAGAAAAGCATCTATTTCTGCTTTATTGACTATGCCAAAGCCTTTGACTGTGTGGATCACAATAAACTGTGGAAAATTCTGAGAGAGATGGGAATATATAGCGACGACCTAACTTGCCTCTTGAGAAATCTGTATGCAGGTCAGGAAGTAATAGAACTGGACATGGAACAACAGACTGGTTCAAAATAGGAAAAGGAGTACGTCAAGGCTATATATTGTCACCCTGCTTATTTAATTTCTATGCAGAGTACATCATGAGAAACGCTGGGCTGGAAGAAACACAAGCTGGAATCAAGATTGCCAGGAGAAATATCAATAACCTCAGATATGCAGATGACACCACCCTTATGGCAGAAAGTGAAGAGGAACTAAAAAGCTTCTTGATGAAAGTAAAAGAGGAGAGTGAAAAAGTTGGCCTAAAGCTCAACATTCAGAAAACAAAGATCTGGCATTCGGTCCCATCACTTCATGGGAAATAGATGGGGAAACAGTGGAAACAGTGTCAGACTTTATTTTGGGGGGCTCCAAAATCACTGCAGATGGTGACTGCAGCCATGAAATTAGAAGACGCTTACTCCTTGGAAGAAAAGTTACGATCAACCTATATAGCATATTTAAAAGCAGAGACATTACTTTGCCGACTAAGGTCCATCTAGTCAAGGTTATGGTTTTTCCTGTGGTCATGTATGGACGTGAGAGTTGGACTGTGAAGAAGGCTGAGCACCAAAGAATTGATGCTTCTGAACTGTGGTGTTGGAGAAGACTCTTGAGAGTCCCTTGGACTGCAAGGAGATTCAACAGTCCATTTTGAAGGAGATCAGCCCTGGGATTTCATTGGAAGGAATGATGCTAAAGCTGAAACTCCAGTACTTTGGCCACCTCATTCGAAGAGTTGACTCACTAGAAAAGACTCTGATGCTGGGAGGGATTAGGGGCAGGACGAGAAGGGGACGACAGAGGATGAGATGGCTGGATGGTATCACTGACTCGATGAACGTGAGTCTGAGTGAACTCTGGGAGATAGTGATGGACAGGGAGGCCTGGCGTGCTGCATTCATGGGGTCGGAAAGAGTCAGACTTGACTGAGCGACTGAACTGAACTGAACTGAACTGAACTGAACTGAAGATCATCTGACCTTCCTATTTATATCTTGTATTGTCACATTTCTCTTTAAAAAAGACATGTGAACAATCAATCTGAGTTTTTCCCCTCTGGAATTTCTTACACAATTTTTGTGTGTGTGTGTGGTTGAGAAAAATGTTAAAAGATCAATTTAAAAATGGAGCTTTAAGATAAAAACAAGACCTGGAAGAAAAAAAGGAATATTATCAAGAAATAAGAAAAGAAGGGACAGGGAAAGAGGAAAATTTGGCATTCCCATAAAGTTAGGCAATGATATTAAAACCTCCAAGGAAAATGCCTTAATGAAGCTTCTTTATTGAAAAATGAATGAAAATAAATGATTGCTCCCAAAGATATATTAAAAGCTGTTTCAATGGTTATTTGGCAATTGGTGGGAACTAAGATAAACCATAAAATATTATAAAAAAAATTTTCAAAGTGACCTTCTATATAACAGTCAGGATCAAAATGGGGGAGGGTGGGTGAAATGTATATATCAGTGAGTTCAAATTATAAAGACATTTACAATTTAAAAATCCAAACCTGCATTATCTTTTAGATTCACGTCTGCTCCAGATTCTATTAGAGCTTTCATGGGAGACAAATGTCCTCTTCTGGCAGCCAAATGAAGCCGGCTTTCCCCTGTGGCATTCCTTTTATCGATCCCAGATGTTTTCCTTTCTGTAAATTTGCCAAGCAAAAGTGAGTTTTCTGCCAAGTGCTGATTATTATGAAGGATCTTAGAAAACACAAAGCGGCTTCCTAAAAACATCCTAAAAAGGATGCACTACACAGAAAGTGAAAGTCGTTCCGTCATGTCCGACTGTTTGTAACCCATGGACTGTAGCCCACCAGGCTCCTCTGTCCATGGAATTCTCCAGGCCAGAATACTGGAGTGGGGTGCCATTCCCTTTCCAGGGGATCTTCCCAACCGAGGCATCAAATCCAGGTCTCCTGCATTGCACGCAGATTCACCATCTGAGCCACCAGGGAAGTCCCACACAGAAACATACCTCAATTAATATTATAATTGCTGTTGCTATTTAAAAACACAATTTGTAAAGAAATGGTAGAGCATCTGAGCACGTTAATTCATTCTAGCTGTTGTGCACTCTATCCTAAGCTTGACCGAAACAAATAAGACTGGCTTCATTTCTATACTCGTTTCACTCAGGAGTCCATAATCCGCTTTCTACATTTATTCTCATATCTCAACGAGTGTGTTTCTGATGACAAAAGACGTCAAGAACCAAACTATGGCCTATTGAGCATTTCATTTTTCTTTCACAGAAAATTCAGTACAACATTATTATCTAAATATTTTTATTTGTTTTCCTTACATCACAAGTTAGAAATACTAAAAACAATGAATTTTTCCGCTAAACTACGCTAAAATGATGTACTAGAAGATATTTTTGTAAGATTACATAAAGAAAACAGAAGACACTATCTCTTTTGAGTGGTCTGCAGCCTAGGGGAATGAGAGACATGTAAAAAATTACACGAAAATCTGATTAAGTGCTATGAGAGAAACATATTAGTTTCTTGTGGTTCTGGAGACCAGAAATCCAACACCAAGGTGTCAGCAGGGCTACAATTTCTCTGGAAGCTATAAGGGAGAATCCTTCCTTGCTTCCTCCAACTGAGCTTCTTTGGCTTTTGGCCACATTGTTCTTTTGTCTGGCTCTTCACATTATCTTCTCTTTCCTTGCGTGTCTCAAAGCTGTCTCCATTTTTCTTTTATAAGGATACTTGTTGTTAGATTTGGGTCCCACTTGGAAAATCCAATACAATTTCCTCATCTCAAGGTCCTTAACTATATCTGCAAAGAATCTTCTTCTAAAAAAGGTAATATTCACTCTTTAAATGCAACAGTATCATAGATTCCAGGGATTAGGACACGGACATGGGTTTTTTGGGGGGCCACTATTCAATCCACTATAGGAGGTATGTCTAAGAAGTGCTTTAGTTTACATGAGAGGGAGACAACGGTGAAAAATTCAAAAAGGATGCCTAGTATTCCTACCTCTTACTCTATCAACTTTTTCTTACTAATCAACTTAGCAGGGCTTAACATTTGACCTGAAGTAGTCCAGCCTATGGTTCACCACAGAACTAGCTCTAAGAACTACCAAAGAACAGTCATTTATCCATATTGTCAAACACACACAGTTCATGCATCTGACAAAAGAAACTAGTGGCTACGCTTCTTTAATTTCCCTTATGTTAAAAGGGCTTTTAACATTACTTGAAAGTTCCAAGGGATCTGACACAATCCAGATCTGCTGCCCCGACTCAACCTCCCTGCTGTCTCTACTGTTTACCTTATCTCCTCTAACATAACAAATAGACAAAAATATGACAATATATTGGAAGACCAAGAGATTTTCAAGTGGTGTATTATAGTAAAACCACCTAACAAATATAGCCGAAATAACGTTATAAATTATGAATGACTAAAAAAATAAAACAGTAAATATGAAAGTGTATATAATTCTTTGAAGGAAAGTAGATTGCTAGGAGCGGTCATGCAAAAACCTTGTCCCTATATAGTACAGGAATACAAACCTTGGCTGCAGGTAGCTTTGGAGACATTCTTTCTTTTCTGAAATTCTGATTTTTTGTGTGCGATTGGATGTTAGTAGGCATATGAATTTGTGAATCTGGTTTTTCTTTTTTCTCTTTACAATTTCTTATAGTGTTTTCATCTCCATTGACAAATTCCTCACCTGAAAAAAAAAAAAAAAACATTTTGAAGTATCAGTGTTGTATTTCTCCTTACTGGTTATAGGACTAAGAAAGAGTCTAGTCATATAATTGCTGCACGTTTCTGTTCCTTTCTAGACTGCTTTTTTATTTAAAGGAATGGAAGCCTTTAAAAATATTTTCATACAACAAACACAAATTAGTTTCCTGGATGCAATTTCAAAGTGAATCACTGAAATCAATGGTAGCTAACATTTCCTGCTATGAAAATGTTGTTAGGTTTCTTGACATCAAGTAGGTGCTGTATTAAAAAGAAAGCTAAAAACTCATAGAAATACTTTTTTAACTTCTGTCAATATTAATTTAGCACCTTCTTTCAAAAACAATATCATCACTTAACTAATTAATAGTATCTCCAAATTGTGATCCACATGTCCTCAGTTCTGATCATTTTGGGCAGAGGTTAAGTGAACTTCAGTTGGAAATTTCTATGAAATAACTAAATCTATAGGAAATGAGTACAAATTGAACAATACTACTAATACCTGGTTTATGAGAAATCTCCTTCTTTTCTCTTTGACTAAGTTGTGAGATGCTGATCAATTCTTCATTGTCAGTAGAACGAAAACCTATATTTTGTATGGCTTTGCTCTCTTGTCTCCTTTTTTCAACTTTAGTTGTTTCCATTACCTGAGAAGGAACACCTCTGGATGAAGGCCTATTTGAAGGACTTGTTTCTTGGCCTGTGTCAGTATAATTCCTTTCAGTGTCTCCTTCCTTATTCACCTTTTCCACAATATGTGTATCTGTTTGATTCATTACAGGAGTTAGCATGCTAGGGCTATAATCCTGAGGATTCTTGATTAGCTTCTCATGACTGGTCAACTCTGAAACTTCATGTGTCGAGAGTGTTCCTATACGAGCTAGAGGAGTATGTTCAGGACTGCCATGTGAGTGATCAAAAGAAGTTCCACATAAACATTGTTCATAATTTGAAACATGTTCAGATACTGCTATATTATCTGAATTAGAAAAACTAACAGCTTCCTGTTGTGGAAGTATGGTTAGGCTGTCTGCTTTTAACTCATTTTCCTGTGGAAAATGGTCTTGAGAAGGTAAAAATTGTTGAAAATCCATTTCTTCTCTATTTGTTTTATTCTCTTTATAATTATCATGGTTTTTGCAACCTGAAGAACTTAGCACCTTTTTAGATATTACAGTATCCTCAGAGGCACAGGAATCACCATGATTATCATTATTAAAGTTTTCCTTTATAAAGGATGGGGAAATTTTTTCCCACTTGAGGCTCTCATCTTTTTGACTTGAGTTACTGTTCTCATAAGATTTAGAAGGCCTAATGTGCTCCTGGTCTTGCAGAGTATGAGGCTGCTGATCTGTAGTAACAGGTAGTAACTTGGCTTTTTCATGTAGAGAAAGTCCTAAGAGAGAAACAGCTTCAGCCTGGTCAATGGATTCTACTTCCACACATTTTATTTCTTGACTGTCTGATAAACCCAGGCTTTGAGTATGTGTCTCTCTGGGAATTGAACAAGTTTCAATGTCATTACGCAAACCACTTTTCAGGCCTGATAGAGCTTGGCTGAAAGGTTTACATGACTTTTCTGGTAGGTCATCAAGGCTTTGGAGAGCTTGTTGTTGACGAGTAACTGATCTGCCTCTTCTTCCAGAAGAAGAGACAGCCACTACCTTTCTTGGCCTGCTTTCTTGGCTTGTATCATCCACTTGAGTCCTTTTATGCTGTGTATTTCTTCTTCCTTTATCTTTAGACACACTTGTGCTGGGATCCTCAGCACTATGGAGACTGTCCTTTCTGAATCCTGTAGAGTGTATCTGGTTAAGAATTGATTGTTTCTGCTTGGATTTGCCAACTCTCATGTTTGGGGAACCTTTTTGATAATGTTCATATATATCTGTATTTATAAATAAACTCTTTTTGTTTCCTTTATTGACTTCTGCATGTTCGGCTTCTGTCTGTTGGAATTTTCAT
Source organism: Madoqua kirkii (assembly GCA_006408675.1). Taxonomy (NCBI): domain Eukaryota; kingdom Metazoa; phylum Chordata; class Mammalia; order Artiodactyla; family Bovidae; genus Madoqua; species Madoqua kirkii. The sequence continues at coordinate 6,688 of SJYC01117964.1, read as the reverse complement.
CATAAACAAACCCACTGTGATTTTTAGAACTGAATTTTCGTTTCTATAGAAACAAAATACATAGTTAGCTTTAACTGCCAGCTGTAATTCTGCATTCAATTCATTCCGGATTGGAGAAAAAGAAAACTATTATTCCATTCAGCCTTATAATTTGATCTAACCACAGGGCCTGCTAGGATATATACAACCTGATGTACATTTCAGGAAAAATAGACTAAAAGCAGAAAGACAAATGTAATAGATTCAAACTCCATATACGCACTTTATTTTTTCCTGTACATTTTAATTTGTACTTGCCAGTATTTTAGCACTGTCAATCTTATTACTAAACATAATAAAAAATTTTAATCAAGCTAATCTGTATAGGCTTTTAAAACAATCAGATAATTCCTTCATAAGGAATATTTGTAACTATGCTTCAAAACCACTCTCCTCTCCCATTTGTTATAGAGATAGAATTAAGAGTTTCTTCCTCTGGTATCTGTGAGCATCACAGCATGCTTCCACATAGGGTAGTGGAGAAGGCATTTAAAAACAAAAAGACAGATAACGCAACCAAGTAGGCGTGTACGGAAAGATTACGGTGGGCTGACAAGACTGAGACAGGGACAGGGCTTCCTCTCACACATCACAACACAAGCATCAGATGGGAAATAACTGCCCACCACGTAAAGTTTAATGGGCTGGATTAGCACCTTTGACTCTCATACTGTGCTCAGGCCAGAGGGAAGTCAACATGGCTGATAAACCTCACGGCTTTATAAAAGAGGAGAAAGGAAGCAGAAATGGTTACCAATACATTAGTGTGCCCACATACACTACATTTACGCAACTGCTTCCCAAACTAACAGCCCAGAACCTTCTGAGTCTCATGTAATTATTCCAAAGTGTCTAAACAGCAAAGGCGAAGTCACTGTTCCTGATGAATGCTTCAACAGTCTGTCTTTCCCCTCTGATGATCAATAAAGTAACCCACAGGTGTGCTCCATAAACACACCACTGCTGAACAGAGAGCTACCTTGTGCTGGCGTGCATCCTCTCCATCTGAAGGGTCCAGGCTATTCTTCTGAGCTGTAAACAAAAAGAGAAAATCAAAGAAAACAGCCTCCAGAGGTCAGACTCTAGGCTTCTAAAACCACAAGGCCTTTGCCATGAGTAAACCAAGTGGAAAAAATAAGATTACGGAAACACATTTTATTAAAATTGGCACATATAACATTACATAATTTATGATTTCCATATTTATTAGAAACCAAATACTATCTTGAGAGAGCTGAAAACACTTCTGTAGGAAAGGCAAAACAGACCCAACAACATAATGCTGAAGATGGGCACTGAACTCAGTATTTTTATATTCCCCACAGTTATACTCAGATATGCAAGTGTACAAGCTTTTGTAAGGCAAAAAGTCTTTCATAATGAATTGTATCATTATCACTTCCTAATACATCTGCTTACTAAAGTTGAAGGATACATGATTAATATACAGAAATCCACTGCTTTTCTATGCACTAATAGGGAACTATCAGAGAGAGAAAGTAAGAAAAAAACAATTACTTACATTTACAATCTCATCAAAAAGAATAAAATATCAAGGAAGAATCTTAACCATGGAGGTGAAAGACTTATACTTTAAAAACTATAAACATCAGTGAAGGAAACTGAAGATGATACATGGAAAAGAGAAGATATACTGTGTTCTTGGACTGAAAGAATACTATCAAAACTTCCATACTACCCAAAGTAATCCACAGATCTAATGCAATCCCTATCAAAACAGTCACAGCATTTTTGGCAGAACTACAACAAGTAATCCTATAATTTATGCAAGACCACAAAAGACCCTGAACTGCCAACGCCATCTAGAGAAAGATGAACAAAGCTGGAGGAATCATGCTCCCTGACTTCGGACTACACAAAACTACAGTAATCAAAACAGCATGGTGATGGCATAAAAACAGACACAGACTGATGGGACAGACTAGAAAGTTCAGAAGTAAACCCATGCGGTTATTTTCAACAAACTTGTGACAGAGGAGACAAAAATATACAATGGATAAAAGAAAGTCTTCAATAAATGGTGCCTATGTTAAGTAGTGAAACTGGACAGCTATGTGTAAAAGAATGAAATTAGAACATTTTCTCACATCACATACAAAAATAAACTCAAAATGGATTAAAGACATAATTGTAAGAACAGAAACCACAAAACTTCCAATAGAGAACATGGGCAGGATGTTCTTTGATATAAATCACTGTAATATTTAATATTATTTTGGATCTGTTTCCTAAGGAAACAAAGGAAATGATGGTGCCTATGTTAAGTAGTAAAACTGGACAGCTATGTGTAAAAGAATGAAATTAGAACATTTTCTCACATCACATACAAAAATAAACTCAAAATGGATTAAAGACATAATTGTAAGAACAGAAACCACAAAACTTCCAATAGAGAACATGGGCAGGATGTTCTTTGATATAAATCACTGTAATATTTAATATTATTTTGGATCTGTTTCCTAAGGAAACAAAGGAAATGAAATAAAAGATAAACAAATGGGACCTAATAAAACTGAAAAGCTTTGCATAGCAAAGGAAATCACTGACAAGACAAAAAGATGACTTCCTGAATGGAAGAAAATATTTGCAAATGATATGACCAATAGAGATTAATGTCCAAAATATATGAGCAATTCATACAATGCAATATTAAAAAAAAAACTAAAAAAATGGACAGAAGATATGAATAGACATTTCTCCAAAGAAGATATACAGATAGCTAACAGGCACATGAAAAAATGTTCAACACTAATAATCATCAGAGAAATACAAATCAAAACTGCGGTGAGATGTTACCTCACACCTGTCAAAATATCTATCATCAAAAAGTCTACAAACAACAAAAGCTATTAAGGATTTGTAGAAAAGGGATCCCTTGTACACTGTTGGTGGGAATGTAAATTGCAGCCACTATATACCAACTCAGTGGACATGAGTTTGAACTGGGGAACAGTGAAGGACAAAGAAGCCTGGCGTGCTGTAGTTTATGGGGTTGCAAAGAATTAGTTGGACATGACTTAATGGCTGAACAACAACAACAATGGAAAACAGTATGGAGATGTGGAGACTTCTCCAAAACAGAAAAGTAGAGCTAGATATGACTGGACTTCCTTGGTGGCACAGTGGATAAGAATCTGCCAATGCAAGGGACACAGGTTTGATCCCTGGTCTGGGACGATTCCACATGCTGTGGAACAACTAAGCCCGAGGGCCACAACTACTGCGTCCATGCTCTGGGGCCTGTGAGCTGCAACCACTGAGCCTGTGCACCGCAATGAGTGAAGCCCACACGCCCGCAAGCCCACATGCTACAGCCACGGAGCCAGCGCGCTGCAACTGCTGAGGCCCGAGCACCGAAAGCCAGTGCTCTGCAGCCAGAGACGCCGCCGCAGTGAGGAGCTCGGGCACCACAGGCAAGAGCAGCCCCTGCTCCCCACAGCCAGAGGAAGCCTGCACAGAAAGCACAGGAAGACCCACTGCAGCCACAAATAAGATTAACTAACTTAAAAAAAAGGAAACCATGATATGATCCAGCAATTAAACCGCTGGATATATATCCAAAGAAAATGAAAACATGAGCTAAAAAAGATACTAGCACCCCCATGTTCATAGTAGCATTATATATAATACCAAAGATATGGAAACATGCTAATTGTCCATAGCAGATGAATGGATAAAGAAGATGGAGTATATATTCATGCAATGGGATACCACTCAACCATAAAAAAGAATGAAACTCTGCCATCTGCAACAACTCAGAAGGTATTATTCTTGGTGAAATAAGACAAATATTCTAATATTACCACTTATATGTGGAATGTAAAAATATAAAACAAATCAATGTATAAACAGAAACAGACTCACAGATACAGAAAACAAAGTAACAGTTACCAGTGGGGAAAGGGAAGAGAGAGGGGCAAAAAAAGTAAGAGATACAAAAGACTATGTATAAGATAAATAAGCACAGGGATATAACCATTACTTTGCAATAACTTTAAATGGAGTATAACATATAAAAATACCGAATCACTACATTGTATACTAGAAAGTAACATAATATTGAAAATCAATTATACTTCAATAAAATATAAACGATTCTTATATAATCTTTTGGAAACTGAAGTTTAACGTAACTGCTCCTTTGCTGTTTAACAGTGTAATGATGAATGACAAGGCAAAAGTACAGCCATAAGAAAATATTCTTAAGGAAAGAAAGTAAACAATCCTGACCCTATTCACTGAAAAAGATACAGCCAAACATAAGTTACAGTTTATAACTCATGTTATTCAGTCAATGGATCATGGGGGAAAAACCCAGAACAGTGTAAAAGTTTTCTCGCCTCATCCACTGATGCCCTAGAGAAAAATGACCTCTTCCTTTACGTACATATTTTATGTCCAATATATGCTATATTATACTCACCTCTTACACCTATCTCTCTCCTATAGTTCAAGTTTTTTGAGGGTGGGACTCTGTTTATCTTTTAAAATTAATATTTTTGGATAGGAAATTAATAAATATGGCTCAGAATACAGAAGGCTCAGAGAAACAGATAATGAAAACTAAGTTTCCCTTCTCTACCCTTGTACTTCAGTCATCTAATTATTTCTCCTAAGTTAGCTCTAGTTAGTTTCTCCTGAATTTTCCCAATAAGTCTAGTCCAACAGGTATATATGTGTATATCATAAATGTGTATATATGTTGTTTCTTACACAAGTGGGCCTATAATATATACATTTTTCTGTGCTTTAGCTTCTTTCCTGCCTACCTTACCCTGCATCACACTCTGAAAATTGTTTCAAATCAGATAGATTGAACTTCCTCATTCTTTCTAGTAGCTGAGTAATAATTTACTTTTTAATATACCTATATGAATGTATTAATGCTACAATTTAGAAGACTCTTGAGAGTCCCTTGAACAGCAAGGATCTCAAACTGGTAAATCCTAAAGGAAATCAATCCTCAGTATTCATTGGAAGGACTGATGCTGAAGCTGAAGCTCCAAAGCTCTGGCCACCTGATATGAAGAGCTGACTCACTGGGAAAGATCCTGATGATGGCAAAGATTGGATGGAGGAGAAGCTCTGGATGACAGAGAACGAGATAGTTGGACGGCATCACTGGCTTTCAATGGACATGAGTTTGAGCAAAGTCTGGGAGATGGTGGAGGACAGGGGAGCCTGGCATGCTACAGTTCATGGGGTCAAAAAGAGTCAGACATGACTAAGCAACTGAAAAACAACAACCCTACTAATGGATATTTAAGTTGCTTCCAAGTTTTCAGAACAGATGTATGTCTTAATCATCTTTATATTCCTAGTGTCTATTTCAGTATCTGGCACAGACTGTATGTTTAATAAATGCTGTTTAATAAAAGAATGAATGTTGGTCTAGGAGGATGTGTGGAACAGGCTTAAAGAAATTATACTAAAAGAAGCCTAGATTTCCATGTAAATGTCTGGAATGAGAGAAAGGGTCAGAATTTCTATAAATTTTAAGCATCTAAAAAGTATATACATATATATTTATCTCTATATAAATTTAATATATATTTCCTTTTACATATATATATTTCCTTTTACAGAAAAAGCATTCTATGAGAGAAAAGTGCTGCACCACACACAGGGAAAATATAAGCCAAATCCTTTAAAAATTACGATTCAGAAACTTGATGATTCTGCTTTTCAAATGACTTTATTATGGGAGTTTAAAGTTAGGTAAGAGGATTTAAAGTAATAGTAGGTATAATTAAATCTATAATTCATATGCCTGGATCTTTACATACTATTCAGCAATACAAATGGAAAGTATATTGCTTTCTTTCAGGAAAAGTAATTCCATAAGTTTGTTTATCTCTGGAGGTTTTATATGAAATAATAATAAAGCATGCAGTATGAGAGTATCTGAGGATCAAGAACACGAAAAAGAAGACAGGAGGAAGGGAAGAGAGCCTCACTTCTCTGGAAATCCAGGATGGTTACCCTAAGGGAGGGAATACATTACTCTGGCAGTCTCTGTTTTATCCACTGTCTAGTGGATATTCTCTATGCATATACTCTGTGGACACCAACTATCCACATTTACCAATTTCCTCTACAGCATGGTATTGAGTTTAAAGTTAGGTAAGAGGATTTAAAGTAATAGTAGGTATAATTAAATCTATAATTCATATGCCTGGATCTTTACATACTATTCAGCAATACAAATGGAAAGTATATTGCTTTCTTTCAGGAAAAGTAATTCCATAAGTTTGTTTATCTCTGGAGGTTTTATATGAAATAATAATAAAGCATGCAGTATGAGAGTATCTGAGGATCAAGGAACACGAAAAAGAAGACAGGAGGAAGGGAAGAGAGCCTCACTTCTCTGGAAATCCAGGATGGTTACCCTAAGGGAGGGAATACATTACTCTGGCAGTCTCTGTTTTATCCACTGTCTAGTGGATATTCTCTATGCATATACTCTGTGGACACCAACTATCCACATTTACCAATTTCCTCTACAGCATGGTATTAGGACTTCTGAAACCTACTTATATTACACACTCTAACTTAAAAAACTCTCTCGTCTCATCAGATGGCAGTAAATAAGTTATTTCCATGGAGTTTTTAACACTGTATTTTAAAC